>SAUA01000203.1:0-37924 GCA_004335185.1 Phoma sp. RAV-16-625 | reverse complement strand
ATCGTACTGCCTCATGCACTCGACCTGTCCTCTCAACTTACCCAAACCCTCTTGAAAGAAACCATCACACGTTGCACTACCACCCACCACCACCACCGCCACCACCACCGCCTCTCACCAAGCCAATCCCTCCCAGTCCAGCCACCACCCCCACGACTCTCCACGCGACCAACACCAACACCGCCCTCCTCAGCAGCGCATGCACAATCCACCAGCGTCCCAAAACGCCACGTCGCGATTGAGTAGCTGACAGCGGGCGGGACTCGACGGGCACTAGCAGCTCGGTCCCAAACTGCCAATTGCCAGCCCCCCCGCGCGGGAGTCGGCCAATAATGGCAGGGCAATCCCAGGTAAAAAGGGGTAGGGTCCGTGATGCGCATGGCGGCGCGGTGGGGAGCCGTCGTTGTGGTGGAGTGGATGGACTTTGTGCGCGTGTGTGAAGTCGTTCTGGGTGTGGACTGGGTTTGTGTTGGGTAAGCTGGGGAAGTGGGTGGTTGATGGAGTTGAGTGTACCGGTACGGTGTTTCACTTGACTTGACTTGACTTGATTCTAATTCATTCAATTGAAGTCGACTCAATCTGATCTTATCCTATCTACTCCACTCCACTCCAACCCAAGCAGCCAAACTCACAGCAATGACCTCCTCCAGCAAACACGCCTCCCTCCGCTCCACAGCCCTATCTTTCATCAGAGCGCAACACCACAACCCCTCCCTCCCTACCCTCATGGACTTTTCCGCGCTGCGCTCCCTCGCCGCACCCTCCTTCTCCCACACCTTCGGGCCGGCCTACTCCGTCTCCCGTGCGCCGAAGCTACAAGGCGCGTTTAGCATCGACGGACTACTTGCGCATTTGGGCGGTATGGTGCCGTTGCTGGAGGGGTGGGAGATTGAGGTGAAAGGGTGTGTGGTGGATGAGGTTGAGGAGACGGTGGTGGTGCGGGCGAGTTATTGTATGCGGGTCAAGGGGGTAGGAGAGGTTGTGGAGAATGAGGTTGTGTGGTGGTTGGAGTTTGAGGAGGGGGTGGAGGGGGGTGGGTGGAAGGTTAGGAGGAGTACGGAGATGGTGGATGCTGGGGCTGCGGGGAGGATTAAGGAGTTGATGGCAGGGCATAAGGGGGAGTAGGCTGCTTCGTGCGTGCAAGGCGCAAGGGTCGTAAGGTATGGTGGTATTGAGGAATCTAGGTCTATGCTGCCCAAACGCCAAAGTCGCTCGCCCGTTCAATGCTGTATCGTGATGTCGTGGAGTGCTTCGTGGTCGATCGACTACGCTTCGTCCTTGGGCTCTGTGTCGGCGCGCCAGCTGCACGTCTTGCCGGCCTTCTTCCACAAAGCCTGCCTCTCGCGGAACACGGCAACAGCCCAGGTCTTGATCTCCGGGCTCTGAATCTTCTGCGAGACCCATGTGAACTCGCCCAGATCTGTCTCGCACTTCTGGCTCCGCTCGTACTCGACCATTTGTAGAAGTAGCTCAATCTTGTCGATGTCGTGCACGAACAGGCTCTCTGGTGTCTCGCTGTCCTCGTACTCCTGCCAGATCTGGCGCACATCCTGGCCATTGAGGCCGCCGTTGAACTTGCCGAGCAGGTTGGTGCAGATGTAGTCCATCGTCTCTGATTCGCGGCGGCTCTTCTCCTCCTTGGAGACCGGGTCGACGGGGGTGATGTCGCCGACGAGCGACTCGGCCATGTCGTGGATCAGGGCCATGCGACAGCACCTCAGAATGTCGAGCTTTGCGCTGATGGACTGCGGGGCCATCATGGTGAGGATGCTCATGCGGTACATGTGGTCCGAGATGCTCTCGCAATCGTCGATGCCAAACCGGCGCCAGCCCGCGCGCTTGGTGGTCTTGAGGCGCTCGAGCAGGTGGAAGAAGGGGACGGGCGAGTCGGTGCTCTCGGGGTAGCCATGTTCGATGTCTGCAAGGACTGGCGGGGTGTTAGCATAGTGGGGGTGTGAGGATAGAAGGGTGTGGCGTAGGCGCAGGCGTGGTAGAGGGAGTAGGAGAAGTGCTGCATACGGAGGACGTCGTGTCCTGTCGCTCATGACATACCGCTCTGGACCGTCCAGTGGGCCTGCTTGACTTCCTGCGCATCCAGCTGCCCCGCGGTGGGCTCTGCGACGCCGTTGGTCTGGGTGCTCTCGTCGACCGCCATGGTGGGGGTGATGGTGAAAGTAGTGGTGGTGGTGGTGGTGGTGGTGAAGTAGAGGACAGGAGTGAGGTACGGGCGTCGTATATGGAAAGTGGTGTTTGCGCAATGTTGGATGTGCAGGCGGAAGAAAACATGACGCTTGTCGCAGGGCAACAGTCGGCGACGGGGATGGTGGCCCGTGTCCGTGTTGCCGCGGCGGTGCGGTGGTTGTTAGGCGTAGGCGTAGGCGTGGACCCTGACACCCTGACGCTGACCCAAACCGTCTGGTAGCACGACCACGACGACGGAAGGCTACAGATGCACTGCAGCCGCACTGGCCTGCTAACTGCGAAGAGACGCGGCCTATGTCGCTCTCCGCTCTGACACCATGTCCAACCCTACTTCGCTGCCGTCCCATGCCGCCGCTTCGATGCGCCTCGCCCATGCGCGCAGCTTGTCCGTCAAAACAAACACGGCGCCCAAGCCGCCTGCGAACCCAATCCCCGCTTCAGACGTCCGCTTGTTCGTGACCAATCTGCGATTGCTGGACTTTGACTTGCGCCACGATTGGCTAAACATCACCACACAAACATTCTCTGCCAAGAACGCAGACCAGAAGCAGCGCATCAGCGGCGCCGAGTGGGCCCTTTTCCGTCTGTTCGAGATCTGGGACCCCAATGAGACTGCACAGGTTCGTCTGGACACACACCACACGGAGACGATGCTGAACGTCATGACAGAAACTACGCCCCTTCTTCCCGCCCCTCGAGCCGCTCCAATCCCTGAACCTCCGCGCCGCCCTCTACCGATGTCTGAACGAACTGAAGAAGAATGGCGTACTCGGCCGCGAGTCGGTCCTGCGCAAGACCATGCTCGATGAGTGCAAGGGCGACAAGTTCTTCGAGATCTTGGCCCTGTTCTCTGCGGCAGTCCTCAAAAAGGCCCTGGCTTCCAGAGGTGGGAACAACAAGAACGTTGCAGTTGCGCGGACACTGGCAACATCCTCCACCCTGCCAAGTGACGTTCAGCCTTCCCTGCTCCCGCTTGCCATCGCCCACAAAGCCGCACTCGTCAATCTCCTGCGCCGCAAGGAGGAGCAAAGGCAAAAGTTCTCCGAGTTTGAGAGAACGCTAGACACAAAGGCAAAGGACATCAACAAGCGCATTCGAAGATGTATGGACACGCCAAGAGCAAAAAGGCCAGCAGTACCTCAAAGAGAAGCCGACGCTATCAAGCGACAGCTTACAGACAACTGGATTGGCAACCAAAAGTGGCTCAGCGTCATGCTGCATGGTGATCAGGTGCGAGCTGGAGATGCCTTCTTGAGCAACCAGTTCGATAAAGTCTGGCATATGGTCGAGCGCGGGAGAAAGCTAGAAGACGCAGCACCAGAGGCTGGACTGCTGGACAATCTACAATCGAGGGTCCAAGAACAGCAGCACAGACTGCAGCAGTGGAAGGCCTTCCATGCAGAGCTACGCAGTGACACCACCAAAGATGCAACCACAACCCACAAGCTACCAGCCCCTGCGATAGACCTTCAATTCGAAAGCCACATCCAGCACCAGCTGCCCTCATCAAAACATGTCAAGAGCTGCGTAGTGCAGCGACCAGCGTTGCGAGCGAGTTATATAGACATTCTCACCGATATGGACTCGGAGCTGTCGCGTGTCTCACAGTCGAAGCCTCAGCAGGCATTTACTTCCTCTCGCCGGAAACGCAGATCGTCGATCGCCGCCGCCCGCTCTCCCATCCAGACGAAAGATCCGTACTATTACAAGCCAACAACACATGCGCCACCGAGTCCGGCCTGGCAGATGGAACCAAAGACGCTTGTCAGCGAGCCTAAGACGCTCGTGAGGGAGCAAAAAGCTCTTTTCGAAGGCCTGTCTAGCAACGCAGACATGCGCCCGCAGCGACGGTCATTCGTAAAAGCGACATCTGCTAATTCTGACGCAACTCTGGTTGATCAGCTGTCCACTCTGCGCATCGCTGCTCCCAAATCGCCGGCCGCCCAGTCTCCAATTCGTCGGCGTTTCCAGCCTGAGCCAGATTCGGAGCCTACACCAACAGCAGCGGCTCACAATGCCCGCGCAGCTTCATCGTCCCCGTTGCCCTCAGAGGGGTCGCCGGTACTTTCGCAAGCAACACCTTTCTCAGAGTCATCGCCTACCGAGTCTTCAACACCTGCTTTCGAACGCTCAATTCCCATCTTGGAGGCCCCCAGCCTGGGCCCAGAAGAGGCACTTGCTGATCAAATCATCACGTCGATTGGTAACGCGACTCCATCGCCCGTGAAGAAGCCTCAACCCCGCATGTCCATGTCTCTTGTGGAGCGTACGCGCATGACTCTGTCTCGAACACCATCTTTTGAGCCCGTGCCCGAATCGCCAGACGATCTCCCCATAGCTCCACCGACGGTGCTTCCCTCGGCCATTGACGTTGAAACAAGCAATGTCACGACACTTCTGGAACGAACACGCTTGAGCATGGCCACCATGTCTAACCGACCTCGCGCCCCCCTCGCACCATCGCAAGAGACCGCCAGAAAGCAAAAACAGTCTAGATCATCCCTCTTCCCTGTCAATCAGTTTGATACACCACGCACTCGCAAGTCTTTTGAAGCCATCGAGGAAGCGGAGAGCAGCGAAAAGACGCCCAAAGAAGATCTGCTGGCAGGGGACATTGATTACGATCGCGTCTTCAAGAGCCGCCCACGTATCGCGACAAGTCCGATTTTCAGCCCGCATAAGTACGGTGGAGACTACGATGAGGATGCTGAAGACGGCGTGTATGAGGAAGAAATCACAGGGATCGATCTAGGAGACGTGGATCAGAGTGACGACGAAGACAACGATGGATTTACGCAGAGCTGGGCGGATAGCCCAAGTCGGCGCGCAGGGAAAGTCAACTACTGATGTCCAAGACTAGGCTCAGGACTGGAATAGCGATGTATTGTGCAACGGTATGAGCAGTGTATAACTGAGAAAAGATTCTCGCATCATATGTGTGGTTCTAGAAATTAGCCACTGACATCATTCAATCTTGTGGGTTCTAACCGAAAACATATCCCTCTATCGACCGGTTGTTACAACATGTACGCTCAAAGGGCGCAGCATGACTCACCTTGGCGCCTTCCAGTTCCGGATGGTACGATCTGACCATTACAACAGATGTAAACTCTGCTTGACCAATGTAAAAGCCGGATCATGGCAGGGACAGCGTGTCCTTTAGCTTCAATTGCGCCATGAACTTGCCGTGTTACGCTTAATGGGTGCCTGAATCTTGGTGGTTTGAATAACTACAATCTGTGGACTGCCAATCCACAAGCCGCTACAAGATGACTGCTAGCACTACCCCAACCACATACAAGTTCATCTGCGTCCCTCGAACATCCCCACGCTTCGCAGAACTAGTCACCAAGTTCCGCGCCACACGCCTCTCCGCCCTGGAAACAGACCCAGCGAGCTTCGTCTCCCAACACGCGACCGAACTCGCCCTCCCTCTCGAAATCTGGACCAAGCGCTTTTCCCGCGACGCAACGGTCCTCATCTGCGTAGCCAGCAGCAGCGCCTCGCCGCCCCTAGACGACGAAACCGCCTTGATCGAGGGAGAATGGGCGGGCTTCGCCGCCCTGCGCGGCCCGCTGAAATACGAAGACTACTACTTCTCTCCCGCCATGAACCTCGCTATCCCGGAGAACCCACAGGTAGAGGCGCGATGGTACATCTACGACGTCTACACAGCGCCTGCACACCGGGGCCGCGGCCTAGCTAAGAAGCTCATCAACACGTGCGTTGAGCTGGCCGTTGAGGGCACTAAAACTCTCCGTTCGCTGTCTCCTGATCATGAAGCTTCGTTGCAGCTAGCCCGCGTCTTGCTTTTTATGAATCCCAAAAACGCGTGGCTCGTGCGCATGTATGAGGGGTTTGGGTTTCGTGGTACGGGGAGGGTGACGATGAACGAGGGGTTTAGGGCTGGGGCGTTGCATGAGAGTTTGCCGAGTGATACGGAGAGTACTGAGGAGTTGAGACGGTTTTGGCATACCCGCATTGGGTTGGCGATGGAGCAGGTGGTGAGGGTTGGGTAGGGCGGTTGTGGAGCCGGCGAGTGGGTGCTGCGGTGTTTGGGGTTGATGTTTGTGGTTCGAGACTATGGTGGGAGACCCTCGAGGATAGCAGAGTCTCTGTAGTGCTGTTGATACTCGCTTGCGTTCTCTCTCGTTGTTCAGTACTGTCAAACAAGGTAGTCGCGAATTATGACGCCAACGGTGCCCCAGACTTCCCTTTCCAAGTCATAGCTGCCCCATTGTCAGTCAGTGCAGCCGTGCTCTCCGCTGTAAACAATTTTAAAGGCAATCTCGAACCTCACCTGCCCCAGCATCAACCGTTCGGTGACCCGTCACCAGCTGCCTACAACCTCATTCTTACAGCCCCTCCTCTCCGCTTCTGCGGACGATAACCTTTATCAATGTCAGTGACGGCCTTCATTCTGATCAGCGCTATGTCTTCACGGCCGAGAACGAGGTCAGTACTAAGTGTCAAAGCAGCTCCGCAACCTTACCGCCACCACGTTCGCCGTCCACATCATCGCACCCTGCGGTCCTTGCCTGCCCGTACACCGGCAACCTTCTAGGCTTCCCATTGTTTACGAGTCGTTCAGTCTGGATCCGTCTGCCAGGCCCAGACCCAGCCTAGGCAGGGTAAGGACCTCACCTTCATTCCCTCGCGCCGACCCGAATTACTTCAGAAGCACCCTCAGACGAAGCAGTGGCACAAGCACCCCTAAACTAGGCGAAAAACGCAAAGCGACCCTCGCCGAGCGCATTGCAGACCTTGACGCTGCACCTCCTCTCGACAAGGGCCCGTGGCACAAGGACAGCGCGTTTTACTCGCCCAACAAGACTTGGAAAGAGGTTGGCGACGACTGTCGAGCGTGGGAGGCCGAGCGACAGAGGAATAAAGAGACCAAACGTCTCAATCGCCAGCTCGACGGCTCACGATCCCGGTCAAGTTCCATCGCGCCAAGTACATCCAGAGTTAACTCTTTTCGGAGCCTCAACTCAGCCACTCAGCCCAATTCGACGAGTCGTGTCCACTCGTTAAAATACTCAGAGACTGGAAGTACTGTCAGTTCGGTCCCGTCTTCGAACTCTGGTAGATCGAATCGACTCTACGAGGTAGAGAAAGCCAACAAAGATGATCGAATCCATGAGGGACATAAAGCACAGGAGCAGCAGCCACGAAAGCCTGACACTGGAAAGGACTGCGAACAAGATACTACACCGTATGGAGGACAAGGCCAGCGAGGATTCTTTGGAAGGCACAAGGGCAAGAATATTGGGTACGGACTCGCTGCGGGGTCGAACTCAAGATGCTGATGATGTGTAGCGAACGCCCGAGCAATCTACGGCCCGAACCGGTGTCTCGACGTGATAAGTTTCGCTCCAGCTTCCTCACGAAAGACTGGCGCCGCCATCGTCGAACACAATCCAACGAGTAGATCATATCTGCACTGCACTTCGGCGAAGGAGGAGTCTCGGATGGCTGCCTACGAGCATCTACTCGTCATCACTGAAGATCTGCTACACCGTCTGATGGATACTGAGGGAATCACGAGCAGTGGCTGGCTGCCATCGACGCCCCAGTCACAACATGCGGCGACGTACCATGCTGCCAGTGCCAGCGGAAGCGCGGCGGGCAGTGTGTCGGCCAGCAGAAAGAGCAGCGCCACGCCTCAGGAGTTCGATGAGCCTGTCTAGTTGATTTCAGTCATACTCACAGATGTACAGGGTCATCATGCCGCCACCTGAGCGCTGCATAAACGCCTTCCATACAGCCCACTCATCACATCATATTCCAAGACCGCCTATGGGTGCTAACGTGCCAGAACTCGTGCGTGGCAACAGTGACACAGCGTTTGGCAGCAATACTCCCCATGTCCCTCCGCAGGTGATGCCACGCACGGCGAGCGACGTGATGATACAGCAGCCGCAGCCAGTGCAGGCGGGGCGGTACACGGGTCAAGGCCACGGGCGCGTGCAGTGGAAGCTAGGATCGGAGAGCTGATAGTTGGATGTGTGGGATGGTGGTTCTTCGTGTTCTGTGCTTCTTCATTCCCACAACCTAGCTTCTGAGACTTATGGATCCCAACTCTTGCTCACGACCTCGTCATTCGGAATTTCGGCTAGATGCTCGTGAATATGGCTGCTGACATGTGGATGCGTGACTCAGACTTGACTCTGGTTCACGTTGTTTGGACTTCGTCCGCGATGACTATGGTGAGTCGAAGGACAGGGGCGCTAGGCGGCGCTAAATATTGCATCGCACATTTCTTGCCCCACCCGCCACTCCGTCTTTGAATCGCGGCAGCACACACGACGACCACGGCACGACGAGCACCCACACGCACGACCCCGCTCTCTCTCCTTCACATACACCCTCCACACACACAGCAGCCATGTCTCGCGTAGCAGGGTGAGTGCTGCACCCCTCCACCCCATGCATGCCACTGACGAATATCTGCAGCCGCACTGACTGGGCCGAAGAGGAGGACGAGAACGACCTCGCGCTCCCCCAGCAGCAGGTGACCAAGAACAAGGACGGAACCGAGACGATTGTGTCGTACCGCATCAACGAGGACGGCAAGAAGGTCAAGACGACGCGCCGCATCAAGAAGACGGTCATCAAGCAGATTGTCAACCCCCGCGTGGCCGAGCGCAAGGCATGGGCAAAATTCGGTCAGGAGAAGGGCAAGCCCGCGGGCCCGCAGACGGACACGGTCTCGGTCGCTGAGAACATTCTCTTCCGCCCACAGGCCAACTGGAAGGCGTCGACAGAAGACAAGGGCGACGAGGACAAGAAGAAGCTCGAGCTCAAGAACGCAAAGATCAAGTGCCGTATCTGCTCCGGCGACCACTTCACAACAAAGTGCCCCTTCAAGGACACCATGGCCCCCGAGGGCGCCGACGCGCCCGCCGACATGCCCGACGATGCGCCCGGTGGCAGCGGCGGACTGGGCGCCGGCAGCGGAGGCTACGTTCCCCCGCACATGCGCGGCAAGATGGGCGGCGGCGAGAAGATGGGCGGCAAGTTTGACCGCGACGACAGCGCGACGCTGCGTGTCACCAACGTCAGCGAGATGGCCGAGGAGCAGGATCTGCGCGACATGTTCAGCCGCTACGGTCACGTCACAAGAGTCTTCCTCGCAAAGGACCGCGAGACAGGGAGAGCAAAGGGCTTTGCCTTTATCAGCTACGCGGACCGGGACGATGCTGCCAAGGCGTGCGAGAAGATGGATGGCTGTAAGTTTCTCATGTTTCGTCTTTCTGTATGATCTGTGCTAATATAACATTCCAGTCGGTTTTGGCCATCTCATCCTGCGCGTCGAGTTCGCCAAGAAGGCCTAAGTGGTTTGAAGAAGAACGGCAAGTGCGTTGAGAAAGAGCAGAGAAAAGACTGGCTTGAGAATACGTGGCACGAGTGCTCTGATGGCAATGTTTTTGGTGCCTTCTTACTTCGAATGAGATGGATATCGGGGTTGAAGATGCACGATGGATGGACGGATTGACGGACTGATGGATGGACGGACTGATTGTGGCCGTTGAGCCTATGACTAGAGAGTAATGCAATCATGACGACTTTCACTCTTCCCTCTGCCATGTACCTTCAGACACGCGTGGACATGAAGTGCTGTGGAATCGACGATACACGAATCTCGTTCATGGTTGGTTCACGACTGTGGAGAGGGGAGCTCACGCAGACATGACTTGTTGTATAGTCTATGTCTATATCTACACTCCTATCTATAGCTATAGCTACAGCTATATGCCAGCACGACGTCGATGCTGGATGCGTGTCTATATGCACAGTATGCACGCGGCCACGAGACGAGATAGATGAGACGGCAAAGGGAGAAGCGGCAAAACAAGGAGACGAAGAAGCAACAAGCAAAACACCGCCAGTTCAAATCTACACCATCCCCCACAGCGGAGTCGGCATGGGACTGCACACAGCGCGCCCCCCGCTGCGCATCCCCGCCTCCTGGATCCCAATATACGCCTCCCGTCGGGCGGGGGAGCCAACGGTGACGGACCAGGTAGTGAGCCCGTAGTAGACGCCGATGTGGTGGACGAGCCAGCGACCAAAGGTGCCGCCGTTATCGCCCTCGGGCGTCTCGAACAGCATCAGCTGCGCGCTCGCAGCGCTGTCGTGGTCATCGCGCGTCTGGCCATTACGCCCCACGAAGACTATCTCCTCGTCCTCGCTGTCCGGGTCGGCGGGGAGGCCGTCGGCTTCGGCGGCCCGCGCGCTGGCTTCCCAGGTGCTGACGAAGCGGCGCACTTCGCCTTCTAGATCCATCAGGAGGCCCTTTGCGCCGCGGCTGCGCTTGAGCTTCTCGCGGAGCTCCTTGGGGACTACGCCGGGGGTCGTGGGCTTGTTGGCTACGGTGCGGTGCGCGTTCTTCTCGGCTACGCTGGCGTCGTGGCGCTTGGTGGATTGGCGGCGCAGGCCGGCATCCCAGAGGGGGGCGAGGTAGTAGGGCACGTTGCGCACGCGGTAGGTGGGGTGGATTTCCCAGTCTTGCGGGGCGGGGGGTTCGGCGTGGGGGTTGTTGAGGAGGCGGTCTGGGGTGGGTTAGGCATGACATGGCATGGCAATAAGAAAGGTCGGTGGTGGTGATGGTGGCGATGTGGTGCATGGTGGCAGTGTTCAAGTCAGCATCACTTGGACGTACCATTCTCCCACCTCTGCCTGCGCCGACTGCCCTCCTTGCCCTTGAGCAGAGCCTCGCGCCTCTTCAGGCTGTCACGACGAACCAGCTCCTTGCGGCGATAGACGGTGTGCACCTGCGAGGTTGTGGCGGGCGCAGGGCGGGCCGGCGCATCGAGCTCATCGAGGGGGATGTCGAAGGCAACCGAGGTATCCGGGACCACAACGGCAGGCGCAGAGATGGTGACAGAGCCCAAGGCCGCCGTTGCCTGCTCGGTCCATGCCTCAATGTCTATGGGCTGCGGGGCCGCAGCTTGGGGAGCCAGGTCGTCGGTGATGGCCATGGTGGCGTTGGGGGCGCGATTGTGCGATAAGAGAGTGCTGCCGAGGGGTCGAGCTGTGTAGAGAAAGAGGGGCACGGCAGAGAGCGTGTCTTGTACTGGGAGAGACGCGGAACAGAGAGTGACCGAGGCAGCAACAACCGGAGAGACGTGTCTGAGTCGACGACGTGATGTCCTCCGCGATAGGAGGGTGTAGCGTGTAGTCATGCACGTCATTGCAGCCAATCAGCGCACAACGTGGGGCATCCTGTCCGCAGATCACCGGTGAAACACGTCGAGAGTCACATCCGTGACTGTACGAAGTACATGTAGCATGTGAAGTCCATAACTTGCAACGTTGGAAGAACCAGAGACCTCCACATCCTCTGCGCATTCTGCAAGAAGCGCTGTATTGAAGTACAGTGTCCTTAACGCACTCCGCCAGCTGTGGCGTCAGGACGCAGCAGACTTGCTCGACGACATCAAGGTCCGTTGCGTGCAGTCTTCAGCCGCCAATGCCCAGATATCAGAGTCGTGGGAGTCTGTTCGGCCCAGATGAACCAATAAATAAGTGAGAACCAGGATCTTGATTCTCGTATATATACAAACAAGACAACTGAGTAGGGTGTATATCCCCAAACGCCAACCCCTATGAACACCTCCTTCTGCCCAAGAACGCCTATCACATATAACGCCTGTTCAACGAAGTAGCTCAGCACCAACACCAACAATATAACACACCGCGCTGGCCCAAATAGCAGTCTTAACCACGCTCCCCACACCACCCCTCTTCTTCTTCGGCACACCCTCCTCCCTACCCTGCTGTCTAGTCTTCCGGCTCCTCACCGCGTCAGTAGCAGCCTGTCTCCTCTCCTCGAAATCACGCTCCAGCTGTTCCGGGCTCTGCTCCACTCCGCTGTAGCCCGTTGGACTGAGGCGAGCGGTGCCGTCGATGGGATTCACGTCGCTGCTGAAAGATTCTGATGGCTGGTCTGCGAAAGCTGAGGCACTGACGGTCTCGAAGCCTCGCGTTGAGTTGGTCGAGTCTAGAGCGTCGCGTAGGACTAGCATGTGGCGTTTGGCAGTTACCACCTCGAGGCCGGAGGTAATGTAGGGGACGAACTTTGTAGGGGTTTTGAGTGCGGCGAGGGCTTGGTGGACGGGCAGAGCTGGTGTGCTGTCACGTGGAGGCCCGCTTGTTGAGGTTGTGATGCTCAGAGTGTCGCTTTGGGGGTCGTGGACGAGGATGGTGTAGTGTGTTGGTCGATCGATGGCTGAAACATCTTGTGCCATGGCTTCGGCGTGAGTTGTGCTTGAGAGTGGCGCACCTTCGGTAGGCAGAGGGCTGGTCTTGATCTCTTCCATTCCAGGTTCCTTTACTGCTGCAGGTGCCGTTGTGGTAGGCTCCAAGATTTCAGCTCCTCCTGAGAAAGATGACCCAGCTGCGTCAGGCCTCGTCGCAACTTCCGCAGCCGTGTTGCCTGTCACCAGTGGCTCGCCCGTAATCGTGGTCTCAGACGAGTCTTCCTCTCGAGAGGCGACCGTACCCGTCTGAGCGACAGGACCGTCCTCAAGCATCTCAACAACCTTTACATCACTCGACTCAACACTCGCAGACTCTTCGTTCTGTGGCACTTGTCGGTGCCCGACCGTAATGGGCCCGTACACGTCTTCGTATGCGCTGCGCACTTCTTGCACTAGTTTCGTGTCATTCGTCTTCTGCTTGAAAGCTTCCTTCAGCTTGTCTGCCGCTTCTTCGCCCTCAGTTCTTCCGCCCAAGCTCTCCAACTGAAGGTTGAAAGGTCGGAATAGGCTGTGTGCAAGTGGGTTGTTCTCTTCGAATGATTTCCTTGGAACCTGCTTGGGGGCTCTCGCGTACCCGTCATCGGACAAGCCTTGCATAGCTGCTTTCTGAGACTGTACCTCGTCGGCAAGACGAGATGCGGCGACTGTATCGGTCGAAATGTTCGTAGTAAACTTCTCGAACAGCACGGGGTTTGCCTCGGCAGTAGCTTCAGTCGCCGAGGACTCGCTGGTTGGCACTGATCTCGAGAGCGCTTCATCTGCAGGCTTGAACGATACTCCGTATGTTTGAACAGCGTGGTCCATCAATCGTGCAAGAGCTAGCTGTGTGTCCCGCAGCGTAGCCAAGCGAGTCAGGATCTCGCTATATAGCTCTACCTTGCTACGCTCGAGATCCGGCTCGTCAAGACGAGCCTGCGCGCTCCACGTAAGCATTCGAGTCAGAGTGTGATTCTTGTGCAGAACTCTCGAGGCGATACCGAGCCGCCTCTTGAAGGCGTTTGTAGCTCTCTGATCCGTCTCGGCGTCCAACCCGCGGAGAGCCTCACATGCTGATTCGAACTGCTTTTCCGTCCTCTCATAAGTGTTGCGCAGACGGCGTTCCCTGATGGATCGGAGGTTCTTAGATATCTCAGTACCAGGTATCACTTTCCTAGGAGAGCGTAGGAGGTAGACTGCATGCTCTACCCTGTTCTCGTCGTTCTTCAACCGTTCCATCAATCCTTTGCACATTGGAAGATCGGTCTCCAGATCAGCTGAGATATGTTCTCTTGCATTGCGACCTTTGCCGAGGCCAGCAATTTGTTTGGCAAACTGTGTGTCAGCCGCTGAGGGTGCACCTGCTTCAACAGGATCTTGCCAAAAGTGCTTCGAAAGCGAAGCGCCGCCCTCCTCGATCCACCTCCTCATACGATCGATACTAGACTCCATCTGAACCGGCTCAGGTGGCGGCTGTGACGCATCCTGCTTGGTTTCGACATCTTCTCCTTCGGTGGTTTGCGAATTGATTCGTGCCCGTTCAAGCTCTTGGTGAGTTCGACGCACATAATGGTTGTTCAACACGTGTGCCTCGACGACCTCATCAAGCGCTTTCGGTTTTGCCTCTGCGTAACCTGCTTCCAATTTCTGGCGGTCTTGCCTTTGTTCAGTGTTGTTTACGCCGTTCCTCCTCGTGCCCATAGCGGCTCGAATATCGTCTGCGCTGAGAAAGTCGATGTCATCCTCAGGGAGTGTCTCAAGTATTGAGGAGGTTGATCGTGCAGCGGTTGAAACAACCTTGGAGGTCTCTGCCTGTGGAATGCCTGTTCCCAACTCTGGCACTGACCATCCAAACTGCTTCTGACTCCGATTTAGCCTCGTTTCGACGAACTCATTGGCAGCGGAAATGGTACTAGTCCTTGGATATGGGTAGTTATCCACTAGTGCCTGCGAAGAGGGTATTATGATAGGCTCTCGCACCAATGCAGATGTGTTGGCCGTCGCCGATGTCTCCACTTTCGAGATTGGAAATGATTTTGCCTTCGGCCGCTTTACGATGTTTGATACACTGCGTCTTTGCAACGCGGTTTGCCTCCAGGATTTACTGTTACCAAGGTCACGATCGTATTCTTTCGGCTCTTCAGCAAAGAATGCATCGATGAACGACGACTCTCGATTGGACGCTTCCTTGGATGTTGTGGTAGTATGTTTGGACTGATCGGAATCCTGGGTTGGCTGTGGCTTCTTTCCCATATTGGAAAGCTCAGAGTCTGGGGAAGATTTCGGACGGCGGCTTGTGGTGTCCTTGTTCTCGGACACAGTCTGCCCCTGATCCCCGCCCGCCTTCATGTGTGGGCCTTCCTTCGGCCGGCGTAGATCAGATGGTGACACAATGCCAAATTCGTCGCGCTCGTAATGTGTTGTCTTTATGACTGGCTGGGGAAAAATTGATTCGCGTTCGGCCAGCGGCTGCTCTTTCGTTGGAGCGTTGTCTTCTGATCTAACCCCGTAACCACGTCCTGCACGCTGTCAGCTTGCGCCTCAACACATAGCCACGCGAATCCTACCGCGTTCATTCCTGTCCGGGTTCTTGTTGTTATCTGCCCATTCATTCGAATCCATCTCCCTCAACATCCATCTGGGAAACGTCTTATACACCCACTCCCAATCTGTGAGTCCCTTGCCTCTTAGCATGTCCTCACTGGCCCCGAATAGAGCTTTGTAGGGGTGCTCCTGTAGCCGCTTCCTCCACTTCTTGTAGTGTTGCAGCTGCGCCCACTCCAGATCTGTCATGCCCTCGGGGCGCCTTGTGTCATCCTGATCCTGATGCTGGGCAGCTTTCGAAGGCGTGCGTGAAAAACATCGTGTACGAAGGGCTGCTTCATGCTCTCGAAGCACACGCTGGGCGTAGCGGTGGGCTGGCGATCGTGCCCAGAGAGATGGGTCGTGACGCCACCAAGCCATTGCATATAATCGAGACGGGTGCGCAAATAGCAAGGTGTATGCTGCGGAAGATAGACTTCTAGATCGGCGTGTCAAGGCTCGATCGCAAATAACAAAGACGAAGGCTGTGCATACCTCCGCTGTCGAAGACGTCTGTCCTGTGCCCGAGTAGAGGCTCCTTGGAGATGCCTGGTGTTCAGTGGAAGCTAGATAGGAAGGCGCTCCAAGCCACGATACGGTCAAGACATACGGCAGGCGCTTGCAACACGCCTCTCATCACATAGAACAAGTAGTGTACTGGTAACGAAGCAGCGTGAGAAGGGTGAGACATGGCAGTCCATGACCTGGGTTGCGCCATTCACCCCGCGCATAAGCTCCCACCTATCATCCTACGCGGGGTATATCAGCTGCCGCTTGACCGCGGCGTTCACGTCACGACTTCCGATGACATGCTCGGTGCCACTGATAATAATTTCAACCCCGCAGGTAATGTCGAGTCTGTGGATGATGATGGTGCTCGTACATTGTCGCGATGAACGCGTCGCCATCTTATCGCGTGCCGAAGCCCTTCACGATAGCAATCGATAAGGCGATGAGGCAACCACACTCTCGACCCAACAGTACATAGCCATGCTGAAGGTAATCAATGTTAAAATCCAAACCACCTGCAACCTATTAAGACGTTACAAGACTGCAGCAACCTTTCTTGACTACGAAGAGCAGTAACAATAACGCTAAAGGCCTCCAGCAGTACTGATCACTTCGCAAAGGGCTGTTACTGAGACAGTGTAGCCGGCTTTCCTGCGACGCGAGAGGGCGATGAGGCAACGACAAAAACAACGACTAACGAATTTGTTCGTCTAGTACCGTATATTTGTTGCTAAGGACAATCGTCTCCGTGTCTAATTTCTAGTGCAGGTTGACTCCCTCGACTAGCCGTTTGACATGTAGATTGATCATGCGTGAGCTTATCGTGTGTTTGCAGCATAGGTTTTGGCTCGTTTCTGGTCTGGGGAGCGGCATGAGTAGAAGATAAGCGGAGAAATGGGCGAGCATGCGTATTGGGGGAGTATGAGGGATCGCCTGGCTGCTGCTCAGGACGATGAGCTCGTAGGGCAGAAGTGGAGTGCTTCGAATGTACCCGCGAACAGCAGCACGCATGAAGGAGAGAAGACTAAGAGATTGAGAGTGCCGGGCAAGAAGAACTTATGCGTTATCCGCTCAGGGCAGGATTGGTCTGCCACGCTTCCTGCTGAACGAAAGCTTTACCTCGAGACAATGCACCCTGTGCTCATCAGGGGCACGGAGTTCCTGCGTGACGAAGGTCAGTCCATTGGTTGTTACGCTAACAGCCTTTGGGATGTTGTTGATACTCCTAATTCCGAAGCCAACTTAGAGAAGACGTTTGGACTGGGTTTTTTCGATGACCTCAGCTCGCTTGAGTTTTGGTCTAAGAGCCATCAGACCCACATCGATATTTTTGGAGGATTTCTGATGTATGCGAAGAAACTCAACAATGTGTTGAGTCTGAGACTGTTTCACGAGATATGTGTGTTGGAGGAGAGCCAGCAATTCTTCGAGTATGTGGGGTGTCATGGGGAAACGGGAATGCTGAATGCGATGGGCAGCAAGAACACATGATACTATCTACCACGAATGAAATTCTCAACACGTTGGAAGTTTTATTTTGACGTTGCCAAAGTAGCCAGATACAAGTGTGCTTTCACATAATGTCGGGAGTCACGTAGAACAATTTCGCGGAAGTATCATAAGATTACCAACTCTTGAAAAGACTACAGATACTTTTAGGTTTTGAAACCCTTGCCAATCGTGTTAGTGACCAGTTGTTACGATCTTTCCCTTTGGAGACAGACGGGGTAGATGACTAGATGGTTGCCGAGAAGTAGCAGTGTTTGCAAGATCAAGAGTGAATTGTGGGTTGGACTATGTCCTATCGAGAAATATCATTTCCAGCATGAATATATACAAGAGAATCTCACTCAGCTTTGCCGCCTACGTGCGGCTGCACTTAAGAAAGGTAGGTAGTGTCGACCCAGCTCTTGTAAGAGCTGCCAAGAACAGTAGAGATGCTGACTGCGGAAGAAAGCTTCTTGCCAAAGCTGGCCCTGGTACCGCTTGCGCCATCACCAGTGTTGCCAAACTCGCCGAAGGTGACCTTGTCGGTGCGAGGGTCGGTGCTGCCCCACTGTGCCCAGCCCTTGGGGTTAATGACATTGGAAAGGGCGGTGTTTTGGAAAACAACGCGGGCATAGTTCCTCCAAGGGCGACCAAGGTAGTAAGCTCCAGCTTTAACAGTGTTTCCTGCAGCAGCAGAGACCTTGGACTTGTTGAAGACATAGTAGGATGGGTTGGAATCAGAATCGCGACCGTTGGCCGTAATGTACCCCAGGGATGCAGCCAGAACACGGATGTCAGCGCCATCGAACCAGGCAGTCGCTTTCTGTCCGAACACGAAGTCTGTGGCTCCCGTGATCTGGCTTTTGGCGTAGACCTGGTTACCAGTTTGGGCGAGAATGGTGTCTTGGAAGCCCGTGAACTGGCAGCCATAGTAACCCTGCTTGTCGGCGTTGGCACTGAGGGCAAGAGCCTGAGAGCCGGAACCACGGGTATTAACAATGTTGACGTTGTAAACCTTCATGTTGGGTGACCAGGCCCTTAAGGTGGCGGTGAGATCGTTGGAGGCGGTGTCATCTTGGCTCTTGCCCTGTGTGATGGTCACAGTGTTGGATGCGAAGCCACTAGTGTCTGTAGTCTCCCCGTAGATTGTGAGAGCAGACTTTAGAGGCGGGACGTACACCTGCTCCTTGTAGGTGCCTTTGATACATTGTCAGCCTAGCAGGTGTGATCGGAGGTGTTCAAGCCTACCCTTGTAAATGAAGATGCACTGAGCAGTAGTGCTGGAGGTACTGAGTTTAGCAACAGCAGCTGAGACAGTCTTGTAAGTTCCCGAGCCACCAACAGAAAGGCAGCCGGCAGGAGGAGAGGTACGGCCAGCACGGGCAGCCAGTGAGGTAGGGGCTGCAACAGCGGCAGCTGCAAGCGAAAGAACCAGCGCGAGCAAGTGAAGCATTTTGGAAACTAATGGAATATAATTGCGAATGAGTGGACTGTTGATCGAAACGAATGGAAGATGGATCTACTCAGGTAGAGTCCATGATATATATACATCACTTGCCAACATCTACATTGAGATCATGCTACCCATGGAAATTAAGCATTCAGATGTGGATACTTTGTTTTTGCACCAAACGCAATGAAACTATGGTTTGCTGACGCCGCGTACACAAATCCCCGCTTAAAAAAAGCCGTGGAAAGACCGTCGGAAGTTTTCCCAAGACGACAGCCCGTGTTCAAGAGTAAGAAGAGGACTGTGTCGATACTCGGTTGGTGGAAACTACAATGAGTCCGTGCGAGGCTTCGCTTTGATTAAGGCGCGTCACATGAAGCAAATGAAGGACGGTCAATCTCTGCCCGGAGCTGGACGTAGCGCCAAGACTGGGGTGCTGATCCGCTTGTGCATTCAGGGTGACGCACAGTCGATGCCAGAAGCTTGTATCGCACGAGGTATTGAGAAGGAGCAGGAACCCAGCTGCTATTCAGGAGAGTCTGTTGTCAGTCACGTGGACCAGCTAGCGATGGGTGAGAGACGCGCTAAACGGCGGTGAAACACGCAGCTGTCGAACACACCATCAACCGTTCACTTGCAACATTACTTTACCTTCGTCTTATATGTTACTATCGGAGCCCACATTTATTGCCCTCATCACTAGACATGATGGGTCCGCGACAGGGCCAGCACAGCCGCGATGCACGCGTGGACGCGATCGACCTAACTCTCTCATCGCCTGAGCCGGAGGCCATGCCTCAATCACAAGTGAACAATAATCTTCGACAACAACAACCCACTGCAAGATTCAAGCAAGAGCCGGGGTCCTCGTATAGGACTGTGCACCACGGCAACGACCAAATCCAACGGCAAGGTTCCACCCGAAGTGGCAATGTTCCGCAGCAGCAGCCTCGTCAAATCAACCCGCATCATGTTAAGCAAATCATTGACACCAGTAGCCCTCGTGCGTTACGGCACATTGTCTTGCAGCTGTGCAAAATGTCGCCAGCGCTTTCCGGGGCACTTGTGCGGGGTCTCGCGCCTCACTCGGCGTATGCTCAGGGCTTGATCCGTGGGCAACAGGCCAGGCCACAGGCACAAACGTCACACGTAATCAAGACTGAACACAAGCCCAGCGGGCAAGATGCACACGAACGTATGAAGAGACGCCTTGGATCCGGCACCAGTACGCAAAGTTCGAGCTCATTGCCCCACAAAGACCGCGCGTCTACGATCCGCGAGAGCCGAGATGGTCTACGCATGCCCAGCTCACAGACTCCTCCAAGAGTAAAGCGTGAACATCAAGCTAGTCCCACAGACTCAGATGACAGCACTAACATTATCGATTTTCCCGAGGCCGAACGTGAAAACGAGTCTCGCAACCTGACCGCTGTTGGTAAAAGTTCCAGACATTCCTCAACCGCCCATCACAACGCCGAAAGGCTAGTCGTTTGTCAACCTCCTGCGCACAGTCACACACTTGATGTGAAACCTAAGCTATGCTTGCAGTGCGGCGAAATGTTTAAGGGGGAAGAGACTAATTGTTACTATCATTCTGGCCACGAGTTGTCCACTGGTGCTGACGATGTCCCGCAATACTCGTGCTGCGGAAGATTCTTGGGCGAGCCTGGTTGCAAGTCTGGTCGACATGTTAGCGAAAGAACCGGGGCGATGACAAACTCAAAACGGCCATCGCCGTCTCCTTACGGCGGCACACAGTGGTTGAAGAAGCCTAGAGTTCTGTAGCCTGAGTCTGTGCGACGTTGCTGCAAATAACCCCTGCAGCTCGGACTTGCTCCTTGGCAACGCTCTCGCATGAATCTAAGCAAGGCAAGGATGGACGTTATTTTACTTCCGATGAGCAGCAGTCGAGTTGACTCTGGCAGACTGAACAATTCTGCTTTAGCTCAATGGCACGGGATGCTGAGTGGTTGGTATGTTTTGTCATGCGCGCTTGGTTCGGGGCGACTTTCGTTCTGTTCCAATGGGTCTCACATCCAGGCAACGGCTGGCTGAGGTTTGCGAAGTCAGGGAGTGGCACACCTTTCGTTGGAGGGAAAAGTTCCAAGAAGCATCGCCTTGCTTTGCACCTTGAGAGTACTTGGATAAATCTCGCTTTGTTCTGCTTCCCCGCCTCAGCATCGCTCTCGAGTTTTGTCCAGACCTTTTTCTCAAAAGACATAACGGCCATCGCAACAGCCATCACAACACTAGACAACCTACTGTTCTGGAAAGCGCAGCTCATCCACATCTGCCATCTGGGTCGTTGCTTGTTTAGTTCCCACCTCGGTTTTGCCCACGTTTACTAGGAATTGCATCTATAACGCCCTACACGTTATCCAAGGCATGGCGATACCCCGAGTTCACGTCATTCTTGCACTTGTCCTCACACTTGTCTTGGTGGGAATCACAAGTCCAGTTCCACAGACAACTACATGGAATTTACGAGATAGTCAGCTCTACTCCCTGCGAGCGAATTGGTACAAGAATTGTTCTCAGTCTTGACACCCAAATTGCTGACACATCTGTAGCCCAGATGAACCATGGGACGGACGTTACCTGGTGACCCTGCCATTCACAGACCTCCCAGGACTCGAAAACTTCACTGTACACCCGGAGACTCCGCCGCTCAAGTTCCTTCCTATACACCTTCGGGACAACGATAACAAGTACGCCCTGCGTGGAGACGGGAGGATCGATGATCTCTCTAGGACGCCTTACCTTACAGCACTCACCAACAACGCGACTCGGACAGTGACGCTGAAGATCGTGTATCTTCCTAATCCACTGCGCGAATCTTTCGAGACACAGACCGACGCTTGTCCCGAAGGGTACGACTGTACTGCAGATCAATGGACGTTTGGTGAACTTGATGACGGTACTTTCCGAGACTTCAGATTTGGAGGCTTTAAGGGCAGATGGGAGCCCTTCAAGGACGCAGGTAAAGGGGGATGGCACGTGTATTGGAAAGGCAACGCCGGTATCCAACACCCTCTGCAACTCGACCTGGTCCCGGTCATCAAGGATGTCGCTCGTGTCCACTGAAGCTGCAAGGACAATTCGAAATTGCTATGGATGGCTGTGTCTTGTGCTTGCGGTCTCCTCTTCAAGTCTTATCTTGACTCCAGCAGTCTCAAGCCTCCCATCTTGGCTACTTGATATGCCCTGTACAGCAGCTTCCACCTAGTGTACAGAGGTAGTCCTATCATTGTGGGTTGAACAATGCCTGGTCCATCACCACTTGAATCAAAATGTGCGCTGTTGTTGCCTTCTCTCTGATGATAGCCTGCCCAGCGTACAACTAAGGTAAATACCTGGATACTCGAGTTACCGCACTTCATCGGAAAAAGGGATTGGGTTAGTCCCGCATCCTACTTGTCTAGGTGACCCCAGGTCGCAGCTTTATTCGCCTCTTGGCTCGAGGTTGGGATTTATTCTTAAGGTTCGCTAGTACTTATGGGGTAGATCGATCCCTCACATACAGAAAACCGGTCAT
Organism: Phoma sp. RAV-16-625; assembly: GCA_004335185.1. Classification (NCBI taxonomy): domain Eukaryota; kingdom Fungi; phylum Ascomycota; class Dothideomycetes; order Pleosporales; family Didymellaceae; genus Phoma; species Phoma sp. RAV-16-625. The sequence goes on along the minus strand of SAUA01000203.1, from coordinate 15,915 downwards.
GTTCAACATTCCTTTTAAGTCTGAACCCAGCATCGTTGATATGAGGAACAACTTGTCAGCGAGCGAGGAAGAAGCTCAACGATGCAGGTGCACGGCAATATATAAATATATTGTTTCGCTACAAATATACCCCGGACGGCTGTCTGCTGATTTTGTGGTTTCAGGCCTGGCAATGATCGCCACCAGCGCGTTTGCAATTGGCGGAGGATTCAACCTCAGACGTACAACACTCGTTTCGAAATGAAAGGGCAAGCACGGCCGCTGTTCCCTACTACTTTGAGCACAATGTTTCTTCTGAACTAGGAATTATCCCGAGTCGCGGTGAAACAAGTGGGATCGTCACATCAACCCTTCATACAAGTGCTTGAAGACTACATATGCGTGTCTCTCGCACTTGACTATCATACCTCACAATTTCTGCAGCGTTCACTATGCAATTACTCTCTTGTTTACCTCTGCTTATTAGCACCGCATCCGCCCTCGCATTCCCTGGCGCCGAAGGCTTCGGTAGAAATGCTGTTGGCGGCCGCAATGGCAAAGTTTATGTCGTCTCCAACCTGAACGACTCCGGTGCTGGCTCTCTTCGCGATGCAGTCTCGCAGCCTGATCGCATTGTTGTTTTCCAGACCGGTGGTCTCATCAAGATCAAAGAGCGCATCGTCGTATCCAAGCGCGTCAGTATCCTTGGTCAGACCGCACCAGGCGACGGCATCACAATCTACGGAAACGGATGGTCGTTCTCAAATGCCGACGATGCTATTGTACGATATATTCGCATCCGTATGGGCAAAGGTGGATCAAGCGGCAAAGACGCAGCCGGCATCGCCGAGGGCAAGAACATGATTTTCGACCACATCAGCGTATCCTGGGGCCGAGACGAGACCTTCTCCATCAACGGCAACGCCGCCGCCAACATCACAATTCAAAACAGCATCATCTCGCAGGGTTTGCAGACCCACAGCTGCGGTGGTCTCATGCAGACCGCACTCGACAACGGTGTCAGTCTCTTCAGGAACTTGTACATCGATAACAAGACACGCAACCCAAAGGTGAAGGGGACGAACGACTTCATCAACAACGTTGTGTACAACTGGGGAGGAGGCGGCGGTTACATTGCTGGTGGTGATTCATCTGGACAGTCGGAGGTCAACATTATCGGCAACTATTTCATTAGTGGACCCAGCACGACTGTTACTGCTTTCACACGCGGCAATGCGGACTTCAAAGGCTATGTTGAGAAGAACTTCTACGATTCTGATAAAGACGGTTCTTTGAGCGGCACAGAGCTCGGCGCAGCAAGCTCGAACTACGGCGGTATGGCGATACAGACTGCAAAGTTCGCTCATCCGGCACCCGAAAAGACCTTGTCCGCCGCCGACGCACTGACCTACGTTCAGTCGTCAGTTGGCGCGAGCAAGGTACGCGATTCTGTTGACGAACGTCTCATTACGGAATTGAAGAGTTACGGCAAGACTGGACAGTTGATCAGTGATGAGACCGCGAGTCCGATGAGTGGACCTGGTACAATTGCTGAGGGCATTCCATGGACCGATGCCAATGGCAACGGTATTCCTGACGATGTCGAAGACAAATTCGACAACGTGGAAGATTGGGCCAATTCACTTGTATCAGGTGACTATTAGCACGGACAGTGTTCGAAATTCATCTTCAATGTATTTAATTAGCTCCCTATTTGCTTGATGCAAGCCGCCTCAAACCTCCCCCTCTCTTAATCCTTATTCGAAAGACCGGACCACGATTCAGGAGTATATTGAATCATCGTGTTGCGTTATCAAAATATTCACTCATGTTATGCAAAGCGCAAGGCCGTTTACGATTTTCTGGACTGCATATTTTATTTATGAGAAGACAAAAAGTAAATTCGCGAGTATCTGACCTAAGCATGCTGCCTAAGCTGGAGATGTGATCCACCTAGTTGAAAGAAACAAAAACTCAACGAAAGGCTTTAGCGACAGTATTGAAGGAAAAAATGGTTGCGAAAACAGACAATAGTTGATCGCCTGCGACCCAGAAAACTGCTTCACGCACGGCCGATCTGCGAGATCAGGAAGCGAGGAGCCTCATTAGCAGCTTCGTCCGAATAGAGAAAATGGCCAAGACCAACAATCAAGGTTCCATAGCAGACCAAATCAGTAGAAGCACAGTAAACTCTGGTCTTCGTAGTCGAGAATCCTGGAATCCTGCCGAGGTTTTGCAAATTCTTGGTATATCCAAAGAGGACCACGCCTTTAACCTGGTCTTGTACAGCTGCACTAAGACCCGGGATGGCGTTACTCATGACTGCAGTGCCCTGACTATATCCGCCGGCGACAACGGGGGTCCTGGGACACTTGCTGGCAGCGAGATTGAACAGGCGTTGAGCTTCCCTAATGGCAGCTGCAGAAGTGCCTGCCGGGAGAGCGTTCTCGGCAAGACCAGCGGTATAGGGTCCTCCTACACCTTGGATCCAGACACCAGTAGCGCCATACTCGTCTTCCAACTCTCTCACAACGGTAGGTCCGGCAGATATACCCTTAGTAATCAGTCTCGCAGGCACAGTAACTGAGTATAAAGATAGTTTCTTACCATGTTGCCTGGCTCAGTGGAGGCTCGTGCAAAGATGAAGATGGCTTTGGGACATGCTGAGCTGCTGCCCGTCTCGAGTTCGTTCGACGTGCTGGATAACTGGCGAGCCACGAGGTTCGATTCGGGTTCGGCAATCATGATGGGCGAAGCCCTGATAAGAGCCCAGAAAAGCGAAGCAAGGGCGAAAGACCTCATTTTGAAAGGAAGAGAATGAGTGATAGTCTTGAATGTCACAGTTGAGAATGAGCAACAGTCTACTGTCGATGGCCGTTTAGTGCTGATGAAGAGTCTGTCTCACGATGTCAAGCACTGATACTTATACTTGCACCGATGGCTTCGACTATCGAGACTTTTGTCAAGAATATCTTCGATTGGCTTGGCATCAGCAGCTATGGCTCTGTCAATAACAGAAGTTTTGCGGTGTTGTACTCAACTGATTGCACCCAGCCTTGGCAGTCTAGTATACCAAGGGTATTCTGTAAACCTAACCATTGAGAACTCGAATCTATCCAACGGTGCCTCGGTACATAGAGGTTGATCCCAGGTTATTCTAGGCAACATGCATGTTGTGGGGTAAGGTCGGCGATGACAGAGTTAGCTGGACAGAGTGACTGACCTTGCATGGCACGAGATGCACATTCTGATGAGCAGTAGCATGGGTACTCGAATCAGGTCGTATTCCCACACACATTTAATTGAGCAAAAGAGTAGAGTCCAACCCTAGAAAAGTAATTGCTATGTTTAAGTATGCATTCGACATCTCTAACTCTTCACTGCCTCAATCCCACTTACCTGGTGGCTGACATCTGTGCTGGTGAGTACGAAAAGGAAGATACAGAAAACTTCTCTGCATGACTAACTCGATGTATACCGAGGTCCCAAATCAATAAAGTGTGGTGCCAAGAGAGCTACAAGTCCGTGGTGGGGGTGTGATCGCTTGCCAGGCGTTCCTCTCGTGGAAATTTATATTAACCCCGCCACAAAACAAAGCCACTGCCGCGCATGCCTCGGTATTGAACACTGACTAATGCTTGGGTTGCGTTGTTGCATCAATGGCACATCGGCTATGTATTCAATCGTTCAAAGAATGGATGAGGAACCTCTGAACTGTAAATGCTCATCTGCTCGCCTCATCTAACAAATATGTTAGATACAAACTCTCACTCATAGCCAACTAAAGAATAAGGAGGTATGTAGTACCGGCGTTGTACATTATCGCATTCGTGTTCTATCGCTAATGGCAATGGAGGGGCTCAATGCGTAAGCAAGACCCTGCAGTCTTTACGATTTGTGGCAGATACCTGAGTGAACCGGCCGTAGACAACGCTCGCAGATTTTGGAACAACACGAGGTCACCTACCTGTTCGACGTACTTGGCCTGCCAAGTCAAGTGTACTTGAGAGAAACTGTTGTCGTTTCATGGCTTCACAGCACATAGCAAACCGTAGAATCGCTGTGTTCGAATCGATCATGTACTCTCAAACGTCCTCATCGCACTGCATAACCTAAGACTTTTTCACGTCTTTCTCTTCCTTAACGCCTCAAACCTTGAAGTGATAGACGCCGTCTCTTCAGCACCATACCTGCCCTGCTCGATCAACCACCTCCCTTCCGCACTTCTTGCTTCAAGAACCCTCTTTCGAGTCTTTGTATAGACAGCTGTTCTCAAACTCTTGGCTATGCCATCACTTGTATAGCTCACAAGACCGAACATACCGGCACCAGTCTTGGTTGTCATGTTCACCAACCCCTTGCCGAATCCTTTAGCAGCACCTTTCAATCCTTCCTTCTGGGCGCCATGATACGGCTTCATAATAACGTCGCTAAGGCCGTCAACAAAGCCCCATGCAAAAGTTTTGCCAGCGACTGTCGCACCGCTTTTGAAGTCGGTTACTGGGCCGTGCTCCCGAACCGTGTCGCCGTAAGCCCGAGGCACGTTTTTCAGACCTTCTGTCAGTGCGAGAGGGATATCCACTGTCATACCTTTCAGCGCTTTTGGAGCGAACATCGCAATGCTCATGCCGGACGCGCCCGCTAGCTGGCCAGCAGAGATTGGCTTGCGCTTGATTGACTGATGAGTGCTGGAACCATCCGAAGCCGCATCGCCTTTGTCTGCGGTTGTGGTTTTACTATTGGTTGCCTCTAAAGATTCAACCTTTGACTCTTCGTAGGCTCTTCTGTCGCGGTCATCTCGATACTCAGTGTATGGCTTGGTGAAAGCGCCTGTCACGGATGTTCCGAGGTCGACTGCTGTGCCCAGTAACGATGAAGCACCTCCGGTTATAGGGTCCCATCGGCGCTGCTCTGTGAAAACTGGTTTGCTGTGGTATCTAACCACGGTCAGTATTGATTGTATCAACAAGACGAAAGAATGAAACGGCGACGCTTACAATTCAACGTGCTTTAAGTCTTTGAAGCCAGCTCTGGATATAAATTCTGTCGCGAGTGAAGACAATCGTATGTCGTCTTTGCCTTTTCTGAACTGGAAAGACGCTGGCAAGTGTGGAATCACGTCGCATGTCATCTGCTTGACTGGCAGATTCTGGTGAAACGAATTGACAGCAGCTTCAACCCCACTTTCAGCCTGCATTCTCTGGGATATAGCGGCTGCGGATGCGGCTGCTTCTTTTGAGAGACAGTACGTAATGGCTTGCGATAGAGTCTCGGCCGTGACGTCTTTCTGTGGTATGGGCATCGGGCCCGCACCTGCTGCAGCGCACATCTTGCCCCAGAACGGCTGGCTGCGATATTGTCAGTTTTGGAACCATTCACGTGCTCTTTATTATACTGACTCTCCAAAGAAAGGTACGATCGCAGTCGGCCTGCCGTTTCGTAGGCCACATGCAGTGGTCCCAGCGCCCCCGTGGTGAACAACAGCCGCCACATGCTGAAACAGCCATTCATGGGGACAGTCATCGATGAACATTACACTCTCATGTGACTCGCCGTTGGATCCTAATTTCGACCATCCTCTGGAAACGATAGCGCGAAAACCGTTTAGCTCCACAGCCTCCATGATCGCAGCGGTTATTCTCCGTGGATCCTCAAGCACAATGCTTCCAAACCCAATGTACACTGGTGGCGGTCCATTATGAATGAATGACCAAAGCTCAGGCGGCGGCTCGTATTTGGGAGCATCCCTGAAGAAGAAGCCGCAGACGTCGATGTATGATGGCCAATCTCCTGGTTTTGGTACGAGAGCAGGAGACCAGCAGTAGGTGAAGGGTATCTTGAGTGTAGTCGCTAGGTTTGGACCGTCGAACATGGCGACTTCCTCTAAATCCATGGTAGCCCGCCATTCATTCACAACATCTCCGAGTCTATAGCATTCGTTAGCTCATACCCTTGTTTTCAGTCTGCATTGTAAAAATTGGACGTACCCTTGCCATGTGAGCCAATCAACGATTCCGTAAGAGATGTAGTTCGCGGTTCCTTCCTTGCCGTCGGCGTTCTTCAGATTTGCTAACGGATGTGGGAATGCTTTGGTGCTGGTCCAGGGCATAGTGAACATCATGTGAACTGGTATCCCTAAGGCTTGTGCGCAGTGAATATGCGCAAAGCTCGGTGGGTTGGCAATGATAGCATCAGCGACAAAAGGTTCGCTGGTAAGTGGGTCGGGTTCGATACAGGATCTCCAACAACCTTCGAGCATCTCTCTCACCATCATTCTTTTCCGTTTGATCTCGCCAGCCTTTATAGTTTTGAGGCTTGGAATAAGTCCAGGGTTTTTGACCATGTAAGCCATAAGCTCAGATGGGTTGCCTCCAATTGAATAAAATTCCAGGCCCGAACCTGACCCCGTGACGAAGCCACTGAACACGTTGTGGGTCGCAATTCGAACGCGGTGCCCATGCTTGCGAAGCTCGTGCCCTAGTGCGATGAATGGCTGAACATCGCCGCGGCTGCCTACGATTTGGATGACGATATTCAATTTGAGAGGAAAGACATCCGCGCTTCCAGTCGCATGCGACTCCGAGTACCCTGGTGGTGCTTGGGCAAGTACATTCTCAGGTGGAGCTGGGTAGAAAGCTGAGAATGATTTTGCTAATCTTGAATCGAGGTCGATATCAATGCGTCCGTCATCTGTGGCTGGGTCAGCCTTGTGAGCGGTATTGAAGCCAGCACTGCTAATGTACCATTGAGACTTGCGATGACTCTTTTCGGTGTATGCGATGATCTGACAGATGATGTATATTCTGGAAGTGTATTGGCTGTACTCGGCATCTCATCATCGTACTCGTGCGGCCATACTGATTGAGATGGGCTCTTCGCCGGCGAGGTATCACCAGAAGGTTGAGTGGATTTCGAATGATTTTTTTCCGTCATCGTCTGGACTCAAATAGCTGAGAACTTGTTGACTCCCTGACTGAAGCAGGAAGAGCCACAGGTTTTTAACCTTGATGTTAACACGGCGACGTGATGTAATTCGAGGCACTGCAAACACGCGTTCATGTTGAGCTGTGAACAGCCACACGCCCAAAACAGTGAAGTAAACGCTACTGCATCATTCGGCCCGGTTCGTCTTAGACAAAGAGCGCATTTCGTATCTCGTATATCGTATCTTATCCCATACCTCGGCTTCAGTGCAACTCGGGCGATACTTTGAAGTTCTATATCTCGCTGGCCAGCTTTTTGAAGCTGCATTCCTACCAGGAGTAGGGTGTACTTGTTTTTATACTAATTTGCGATCAATCCGATACATGGGTCTGCTTTTACGTTACAGATTCATCTGGTTGTTTACACACAGATGCCGGATCTGACCTCTGGGGTGTAAATGGCGTAATCACCACACTCAAGGCTTTCCAGGAACTCGGGTTTATTGTACTGAATAATTGTGAGTCTAAAGCACACTGACTCTCTTAGCAAGATGCCTGTTCATCGAACTGTCAACCATTGTGACCGGCTGCACCCTTCACCTCTTACGCAACCAGGCTCAGAGGAGTCCCACAGCCTGCCTCGGCCAATCCATCCACGAACTCCAATATGGGCCCAAACACTCATCAACAGTGCCGACAATGCTTCTCCCGCAGCCTTCCACCCACCAGGAATCGTTCAACTGATGAAGCAAGACACCGTAGAACGCGAAAATGATCAAAGCAGGTGGTTGTCGCTGTTGCAACAGAACCATATACTTCTCTGGGGCAGTGAAGATCCAGATGAACGGCCCGGAGCAGAACCTGTTATACCCCCAAGACGCCTCACTAGAGTCTTGCGCTCTGAGGAACTGAGCCATCCACGCACTGCACTTCAGTAGGGCATGCATTGTCTCGTTGTAAACTTCGGCGTGCTCGTCTGCGGCCCAGATCTCTTGTGTCTGCACAAGGCGATCGCTATAAGTGCTGGTGTGAAGGTCGTCCGTGGGATCCAGCTCAGTGAAATTGTGAAGCTCAAGAAAGGGGCTGAGAGATCCTTCTCTGACGTGTTCGTGGACAGAGTGCAGTACAGTGGCCGTGCCACGGACAAGCGGTATCCATTCACCACCCAATGTCCGATTCGTTCGTGTTTTTGTGTCTATGAGTTCTTCTTCAAATATCTTGCTGAAAGAAATAAAGGCGTAAAGGAAAGTCAACGTTGCGTTTGCAAAGAGAGCGTCACAATTCGCGGGGCCAATATTCTGGAGATCCTCTGTGAACCCGTCGAGCGCCTTGCTGCGATGTTTCCCCGCAACGAGTAAGAAATGGCTCCTATCGGAAAGATTTGTGTAGGCGATGTGTAGAGCCGAGATGCTGAGGACGCTGTGGATTACATGTTGGTGTTTGAAACCAAGTGAAGGTATGACCGAATGCCAAAAATGATCGAGATCGTGCGTATTGAGTATACTGCGACCTGCGACTGTCACCCAGTGATGTAAGAGAGCCATGTCGCTCATCTCGAAGAGACTGCCTGGTACGCCTCCAGCCGCCTCGACAGTGTGCGGAGACATTTCAACATATTCATCTTGTCCGACAAATTGCCATGAAGAATTTGACTGTGGTGAGAATTCCTCAACTGACGACGTATCGCTGGTAGTCATCGAGGTTTGACGATAAGTGCAAGTTATGTTATGGCGTACGCAGTGTAAACACTGGGGTTTCTCTTCGTCACACTGAATGGCCAAGGTTAGAATTAGCCTGACAACGAATTTCAGAGTACTTACTTTAATATGACGGCGCTTGCACTCTGCGCATCCGCCGCGTGACTTTCGATGCGCACGTCGCTTGTTCATAGACAGTTGGCAGTCTGTTGTTACGGTGCAGCGAAAGATTTCCACTCTGCAGCTTGTGGAGTGCTCACGTTGAGCGCAACGGGCGCAGACTTATTTACGAAATACGCACAAGCAAATCGCGCTTTGAACAAATGCTTCTAAAGGATTCTCTCTCACAGCCCAGCTAATGACGAAGCTATCAGCAGCGTAAACGAAATACGCCGCTAGAGCGTGTCATCCATGGTAGCGTTGTGCTAGTATCGTTTTGGAAGGCTGCGCCTTCATCAACTGTGTTGCAACACAAATCAATGGACAAACGATCGAAACAATGTTCCTCAGAAACGCAACTTGAATACCTTCCAGATGAGGCAGAAATTTCTCACATTCACATCAGAGTTCTAGGATCTAGGCGTGTAGAGTCGCACAACGCGCACGATTCTGTCTTATACACTGTTTCCCTGGTCCTCGAGTTAGCCTCGACCATTTCGTTCCCAAACAACGACGCCCCACTTTTCCAGCGTATTTCGTACGCAAGAAAGACCGCATCCGGACTTTCCATGTAAGAATTGCGGTAAGTAACATCGGTTTCTATATCCACATCAATTTCAAAAACTCGATATGAATTGAAAACCACTCCTCAATCCACATCCACATTGATCCTCCAGAAACACCGTCCCGCACTTGCCCACAGGTCCAAATCCAACTACCATGTCAGAGCAGTACCGGCCTTCTTTGGACGACCCTGTCGCTTGGGTTCCGTATCGCTACCACCCTTCACGGACTGCAGCCATCATCTTTGTCGTTGCCTTTGCCCTGACGACACTCCTGCACACCTTCCAACTATGCCGGAAAAGAACCTGGTATTTCATACCCCTGGTCATCGGCGGCATATGTATGTCACCCGCAACTTCTTTCCACGGCGATGCTAACTTCGCGGTTCAGTTGAAACTCTGGGTTATGTCGGAAGAATTCTCTCTACCAACGATCTCTGGGCACTGGGTCCTTTCATCATGCAGTCACTGCTCCTGCTCATCGCTCCCGCGCTCTTCGCGGCATCCATCTACATTGTCCTCGGGCGCATCATCCTTCTAGTCGACGGCGAACAGCACTCTCTGGTCCGGCAGAAGTGGCTCACGAAGATATTCGTCACTGGCGACGTAATCAGCTTCCTGGTCCAGGCGGGCGGGGGCGGCATCCAAGCCGCTGGGTCTCTAGCACTGCTGCACGCAGGAGAGAAGATAATCGTCGTAGGCCTATTCCTGCAGCTCACGTTCTTCGGGTTCTTCATCGTGGTCGCTGCGCTCTTCCACTTCCGTTTCGCAAAAGCAAGTGCTGGGCTGGCATCTCCATTCCCTAGTCGTCAGCACGCCTCCAAGCGCACTTCCCACCGACAATCCTCGTACTCACCCACCAGTCCTACATCTCCACAACATGAAACCATCCGCGTCTACGACCTGCCCTGGAAACGCCACATGTACGCACTATACCTCGCATCCAGCTTGATCATGATCCGCAGCATCTTCCGCGTGGTGGAGTACTTGCAAGGAAACAACGGATATATCCTGCGGCATGAAGTGTATTTGTACGTTTTCGATGCTCTGCTGATGTTGGTGGTTATGTGTCTTTTCAATGTGGTTCATCCGGCGCAGGTCACGGATTTGTATCGCGAGAGGGTGGCAAGAGGTGATGTGGGGGCGGTGGAGATGGGTGGTCGTCGTGTAAAGCATGAAATGGTCTGAAACTGAATGTTGGAGAGACTCCTTTTGGCGGCTTTATATAACTCACGACTAGATCTACATCCATGCGCATTTCAGCTATCTGCCAATCTTTTTTGCAGCAAGTCTTGGGCGCGCCACGAGATAGACCAATATGAATATCTGCAACTTGTGCGTCTTGTATGAGCATTTAGAACTGACTATATCTAAACAATTGCGGAGGGTATCTTCTTACAATCTATCCGTCTCACGGCATCCTCGCCACGGTAACTGTATCTTTCGCTTCATGTTTAGCATCCGCCGAGTCAACCCTCCACTCGCCCAGCTGAGGAATCATAGCCTCCTGCGACTCCTTCGGCCTTAAAGACAAAGGAGTTGGTGCGCGCATAGACTCCTGTGCTGAGCGAGTGAGTTCCTTCTCCGCCTCCACAGACCCAAAAGTAAGCCAGTGAATAACAACAGCGTCCCAACTGACGTCCGCAACACACAGTGCCAGGCAGATCAGTGCCAATTCGCGACCCCCTGTGATGTAGAACTGCACCATGTTGGCGATGGTTGGCAGCATGATGAGCATGCTCCCTATGAGGCTCTTCCACAGCAGGACTCTGATGTTGCGCTGCACTGGGGTTTCTTTTCTCGCGTGCGAGGTATGCGGGTCTTTTGTGGTATTCTTTCCAAAGACACCGGAGATGGTGTTCAGTCCGTGGAGCTTGACGACGGGTCGGAGCAGGTAGAAAAACACGCCAGTCAGCGCGGCGTCAACACCGATATCGACAGCCATGAAGGGAATTGAGGCTCCGCCAGGAATGCCCATATGACAGCGTCCGTCAGCTTCCATCTGGATGATGGGTCGGAGGTAGGCGTTGATTGCGACTCCGAGGAACGATGCTATGACCATGACCATGCATGCCCAGTACAGCCAGTCGCGACTTCGGCGGACGAATGGGGCGCGTACGACGTGGACACGCTCAACAAGGAAAATGTAGCTATTCCCGGTTAGAAAACTATATTTTCTGACAGCAGCTTGGTCAAACTCACATTGTGCCCTTGCAAGCAGTGTACAGGATCAAGCAGATCCATGTTGCCGAGAAGCAGAGGCTGTGGTTATACAAGCCTTGACCAGCGAGCATGATGGCTGTAGAGAAGATGAAAGCAAAGACAAGGAAGTACAGAAGAAGCACAATCATCGATGTGATGTTGCGCGACATCATGACACTTCGTCGCAGTCTATCAAATCGCGCCCCTGCCAGAACCGTTAGTTGATTGTATTTGTTACTTTTCCATTCGCAGCATACCCAGCAGTAAGGAAAGTACCATCATAAAGACCAGTGATATAACCACATATACCGTCCTATCCGTCGGCGGCTCCCCAGCATACGTCGCATGGACGTCGTCTCGTTTCGACAGGGTCTCCCCCACAGATCCAGCCACGATCGGAGAAGGCATTGCATCCACCGATATCAAACGAGTAATGAGGGCCAAAAAGTACACCAATCTCATCTCAATGCAGAATCGCCCGTGGCCTCGCAGTCAAGGTGAAGACGAGAAAATCGTACGATGGCGCTGCGGGAGTGGAGATGGCTGGCATTTTGACACATCCTCGTCTCAGGGAAGAGCAGGCGAGCGTCATGCCGCTGTGGCATATAGATTTTGAGACTATCTACAAGATCGACGCCGTTGTTTTGCGCAAGCCTGGGCGATTTGAGCCTCAGAGGCGCGCACGGGAGGAGCCAGCAACCGTCGACTGCGAGCATGCGGAGCCGATTCCGATCGACGCTAGGGTGTGCGGTTTGGAAGATATTGGTTGGATGAGGGAAGTTCGCCGAGACTGGACGTCTACGTTGTGGCTAACGACACCATAGTCGCCGCAAATTCACTGTAGGGTGGAGACCCTTCAAAGCCACATCGGCATCGTGCAGCAAGGCCCGCTGCAACTATTGACAGCCTCACCACGAGCGGTGAAGCGCCGAACTTTCTCAGCCGGTATTTGATTCCTGAGCTGCAGGCAGTATGCTTCCGTCAGGCTAACCCAGGGTCCGAGTTTTCGATATCAAGACCGTGTTGGATTTGCCGTGACAGATGGAAAGGTTGATATTCGAACAGCAAGCACGTCTTGTCGCCCTTGCGCACGGAAGGAACGATCCGAATCGACCCACACGTTCAAACACCACTCATGGGCAGTCACGGCGCTGGGGGGACCATGCAGCTTCAGTAATGGCTCCAGGGAGCTGGAACTGGTATACGTTGTGGAGGTTTGATGTGCCTTCTTTGAAAATTTCCTGGATCGAACTGATTGCAAGAAAAAAAGAGATAGATGCTGATATTTCCTGTCTCCCAACGCCACGCAATGCAATGCTAAAACACTCACCACCCATTCCTCTACGTTTCCCCACTACCCTTCCCCATCCGAAACCCAATCGTAGTCCTCTTATCATCCGTCAATCTCCCCCACTCGAGCAGCAGCCTGAACATGTAGACTTCCATATCCTCCTTCCTGAGCACTTTCTCAGTCCAGACCTTGCCTTGCCTCGCTATGGCTTCAGCCTCTTTGGTGCGACCCTCCATCATCCGCTTGTTCCGCTCCTCGACACCGTAGCCGCCAAAGTAGGCGAGAATAGGGAAGAGATCGTGCAGCCGCAGGTCAACGGGCACAAAGTGTTTCCATGCGACGAGGCGACCGTCGTACCATTCGCGGAAGAGGCCAGACTTCAGGACGACAGAGTTAGATTGCAGGAAGGGAAGAAAGTTACTCGAGGAGCCAGCGCTATCGGTGTCGAATAGATACCTGTAGCGCCAGTGCTGTTTGAGATCAATGGGTTCTGCGATCTTGAACTCGCGAGATTGGTCGGTGCAGTCACGTCCTGCACAGTGACTAAGCTCTGTGAATTGGGCATCGACCTTGGTCTCCAGTAGCCGCTTGACGTCAGATCGGCGCTTCATGATGTATTCGAGGTTATCAGAATGATCGCCTTTTGGAAGCAACATTGGCAGCCGTGAAGTTGTGTTGAAGTTCAAGTAATGTACCAGCCGTTGGCGTAGCATGCCCTTCCATGCACCAGTCGTACTGGTGCCTTCTTCAGTAGGACCGCGCCAGAACAAGACGTCTTCCTTCTGCTGGAAAGGTGGGTCGGGGTACTTCTCGTCGAAATCGTACTTGGATCTCCCGAGGTAGTTCCGGAGAGAAGGATACCGTATGTCGACGAAGCCAGATGCGCGTGTTTGGCTGAAGATGGGCACGATGCCGTGAGTGCCTGTCAGGTTGGATGGACTGAGGTACACACCATGGAGACTAGCAATGTCAGGTTGGTGACACACATCACCAGCCATACTCCAATTGGACACAAAAGCACCCATAGAATGAGGCATGGCGCAAGTTGAACAAAACGTCTGCGTGTTCCAGTGACGTTCCTTGCGTGCGCGAGACTTGGGCGAACAAGCCACAGACCCGTACGTTTGGAAAGAAGGCCTACGCGGGACGTCTTCGAAGAAATGGGGGTCTGTGCGAATGTTGTCGATGGTGGGCCATTTGTCTGCGCGGTCGATGCTGAAATCGAGTCGTGGTCGAGTCGGTTCGGGGGTTGGATACGGTTGAGGGTGCTTCAGGGCTTCCTGGAGTCGATTGAAAGGCACAGCCACACGCGCTTCCGTATCGAGATTGAAAGCGAGGTCCATGTCAGGAAGAAACTCGGCAAATTGCTTTATCAATTTGGCTGCGCCGTCGATGACAAACTTGGACTCCTCAGGCACCCCACCTAGCGCATCTGCCGAACCATCGCGAATACGCACACCTCCAACGCCTTGGTGCGTGGCCAACACGGTTGCTGTGCGCAAGCGCAGATCGTCTGGAGTGAATGACGAGAAAAGAGCCAGGTCTTCTTCAATGTTATCGTAGTCGTCGATTACAATGGAATTCCGTGTAACGGCGAACTGGTACCACTTGTCGAAATACGGGGGTGGATCTCGATTATAGCGCTGTTGATAGTGCACGACGGCTTGCGCAAGAGACTGGCTGCGATGGGCTTGTGAGGCCCATTGGTCGTGCTGTACGGTTGCGAGCTCGATCAGGTGGGTGATGGGGTGCTCGAGGATGGGAGCTTGGCGGCGATAGACAACGACACCGAGGGAGAAACAAATGAGGAGGAGTACAAAGGTGGCTGACTGGTTCCTGCCCAGCCGGACGGGTACGGTGGAGCGTATACGAGACTCGATGTTGGTATCTGTGACCAGATGGAGGACGAGAGCGATGGTGAGCAGGATGAGACACAGCACCAGGCCGACCGTCGACTTTGGTGGAAAGGCGTGGGACGCGCCGGTCCCTAGTGCGCGAAGAACGCCGATATATGCAGAGGAAAATGCAACCGTGAGCACAGCGCCCATAACGCCATACAATCGTGCCTGTAGGGTCAGTGTGTATCGTTGGTCGGGGGTTCGTGTTGACTTACGGATTTCAAAAAAGTCCACGTCATAAAGGGTATCATTAACGACAATCGCAACAAAGCAAGCCAATACTCGGAAGAAAGGGAGAGCATCCATTCGCGGTGCTCAGGCATGGCACAATAGACCACGATGCCGGCGACAAGGAGAACGGAGGAAGAAGCCTGTGGGTGGTTAGCGGGTTGTTGTGGTGGTGGTGCAGGTGTGCAACGTACAACAAAGGTCAAACCAACCAGCAGGTTGTTCGAGGTGCCATCTTGGAGCTGGATGGTCCGGTCGTCTACGGGCGAGATGCCATCGTCCACCAGACGGTACAGCACCTGGGCGATGACCGTGTCTAGGAGGAAGCCCACAAACTGCAGGGTGGGGACAAGGGTAGCTGTCGAGGTTGAGACGGGGCAGATGTACGTGGAGCGCAGGGTGCTGGTCTTGATCAGGACGAGGAAGCTGCTGATGGACAGCAGGAGTGAAGGGAGGATGTAGCGCGTCGAGTCGCCATAGGTGAAGGTGACGATGCGTTCGAGCAGCGTCCTTGGGCGTGCGTCAGGGCTCCAGGCGGGGTAGGGGCGGCGGTGGGCGTGGCGGACGCTGTGGCAGAGGGCGAGCACGAGCGGGAGGAAGGTCTGGAGGCAAGGGTCAGTACGGGCGCTGGTTGCATGTTGCATGTTGATGGTGGGAATGGGTCGGCTAGCACGCACCACAGCTGAAGGGGCGCTGCACTCGACGTCCCTGACGACGCGGTAGAAGACGCCCATGCGGCCGCATATTGCGAAGAGGAGCACGGCGAGGAGGGCGCCGAGTGCGCGGACGGGCGAAGCGTTGCGGCGCGCGACCAAGCCTGCCTCGGTCCAGTGCTGCTCGGCGTGCGGTGAGGCGTGGCCGCGGGCGTGGGCGTGGGCGTGGGCGTGGGCGTGGCACAGCCACACGCGCTTCCGTATCGAGATTGAAAGCGAGGTCCATGTCAGGAAGAAACTCGGCAAATTGCTTTATCTATTT
>SAUA01000202.1:0-38376 GCA_004335185.1 Phoma sp. RAV-16-625 | reverse complement strand
TACTAGTTTTACTAGTTCTACTAGTTCTGCTAGCTCTACTAGCATAGAAGAAGAAGAAGATCTTTTTATAGACTATTAAATACTATAGCTCTATCTTAAATAGAAGTTCTTTAAGGTTACTATAAGTTCTAGAATCTTATCTATATTTTAAAAAGAATAAAGTTAAAAAAAAAAAAAAAGATTTGTCTAGCTATAGTATTAGTATATTAATATAAATAGAATAGAAAAAAGATTAGTTTAAGCTTTTTCTCTTATAGAATTCTTCTTACTTATTATCTTTAGTTTCTATATAGATAGAAAGTTACTAGTTGTAATTCTAAAAGAATAGTCTTAGAAGAGTTTATCTTTTATATATACTTAGCCTTTATCTATTATAAGAGAATCTACTTGTATACTAGTTAGAAAAGATAGATAACGTAGTTTATCACCGAGCGGCCACCTATCACCGAGTGGCCACCCCTCGCTAATTCTTCAAGACTTACTCACTGTTACATGACTATTACGCTAAACTACAACGCTGCACTAACAGTTGCAATCGCTACAATTACTCTTCAGAAGCAGCGCTATCATCTGCATCTAATATTTCTGCAGTGCAGGTGCGCAAATTGTGGCCAGTCTTGCCGCAACGCCCACAGTGCCTCTCTTTGCGCACCTTCTTCCCAGACTGTTCAGATGCCTCACCACCACCACCATCCTTCTCAGCTATCATATCCTGTACCTCACCAACTGTGAGAGCCTCCTCTGTCCGAATATACTTTCTTTTGCGACCACGCTGCGCTGTCAGAGCCTCAATAGCCTTCTTCATGCCATCCATTTCCCTTCTCTGCAACACGTTGGCATGGTCTATCCGCGCAACCCCTCTAGCAAGCGAGTCAAGTGATTTCAAGATAGGAGACAGGGGCGAATCTCTGTGCAATCGCATGCGCTCGCGGATATACAACGTTTGCGACTCAACCTCCTTTGCGCTGGTTGGTGTTTTAGATTCCCATGGGGTAGTCTCTGGTGGTGGTGGTGTTGGCGTGCGAAGGACTACATCAAGCTTTAATAGCACTCGCTCTGGGTCAAAAGGAACTAGTCCCGCGCCTCTAAAGCCTCCGTGGATATTGTCTTTTGTAATAGCCTTGTAATAGGCTGTCTGGAAGCCAGTAAGGAAGAACTCTTTCTTGATTTGTGTCTTTGAGTATCGTGACCAGGCGTCAACCTCAATCGAGTACGACCTCTTCAAGGGGCCAAAACAGGCCACGTCAAGTGGCTGCAACAGGTGCGACGAGTGTGGGGGCATACACAAGGTAACAATCTTGTGTTCTGCGCAGTATTCCTTGAACTCTGCTGAGTTGTGGCTCTCGTGGCCATCAATAATAAGCAGACGGTGGGCGCCAATAGTACGCTCCATTGTAGACGCGTTAAAGTGCTTCAACCACTCTAGACCAAGCTTGTTTGTTGTCCAGCCGTTCTCGCTGGTTGCAATTACCCAGTCGCGAGGAAGATCAGGGTACCAGGTCGTGATCAGGACCTTGCCTTGGAAGATAATGAAGGGTGGGATAGCCCAGCCAGCAGCGCAGACACCAATGATGATTGTGACCCACTCCCGATTGCCAGGCTGGATGTTCTTAGGGTCAGATCGCTTCTCTGAGCCTGTGAACACCATCTTAGACCCAATTATGCCCATCATGAACCCAGTCTCATCAAAGTTGTAGGTATCTCCATCCAGGATTCCGTACTTCTCCTTTGTGTTCCTGACTAGCTCAAACCAGGGCGTTATAACGCGTGTATCTTCGTTTAGGGCTCGTTGACGATCGTACGGTTGGCTACGTCGAAGCTTGATTTGTTGGGTACGCGTGTTAAACCTGTTTACCCAGAGCTTGCCAACAGGTCCTTCACCGCGTGCAGCGAGCAGATCATTAGCCATATCTTGCACCATGGTCTTCGTCGCGCCTATTCCCCGCGTGTCCAGCTCAAGTATACGGTCAACTATTGCCTCCTCTTCTACCTTTGTTAGCTTCTTTGAATTAGCCTCGCGATCGCGTCGTGCAAGCCCTCCAGCGCGTCGCCGTCTTAGTGTTGATCGGGGGACATTAAACGCCTTAGACGCGTGCTTTGTACTATCAGGCACAGTAGCTTTTGTAGCTTGGATAGCAAGGTATAGTGTACCTTCGTTGTAGGATAATTGCGCGTTGCGTTGTAATGGCATTGTGATAGTTGTCATAATAGTCGCGAAGTTGGTGAGGGGTGGCCACTCGGTGATAGGTGGCCGCTCGGTGATAAACCACGTTAGTTCTTTTTAGTTATTACTATATCTTAAAAGTACTAGCTATAATTAGCTATAAGTAGTAAACGCTAGTTAGTTTTATAGCTACTAAGTATAAAAAAAAATAGTTATTCTCTCTAGTTGTTTCTTTATTAGAATATGCTAGAGATTCTTTATAGTAATATCTACTAGTAGTTTCTAACTATAATAACTCTCTTTACTAGCCTAGAAGAGGCTGAAATAGCTAGAAAAGAAGAGAAAAAGAAGAAGAAAAAAAAAACTGCTAGTTGTTCCAAACCGCTAGTTATTCCCTCTAGTGATTACCTAGAAGAAAAAACGCTAGTTATTCTCTCTAGAGACATCTACTAGCAATTGCTATCTAGTATAACTATTTCTACTAGCCTAGAAGAGGCTGAAACAGCTAGAAAAGAAGAGAAAAAGAAGAAAAAAAAAAAAAAACTGCTAGTTATTCCAAACTGCTAGTTGTTCCAAACCGCTAGTTATTCCCCTAGATAAGCTAGTAGAATTAGCGTAAAAATTTATACTAAACTATCTATTATATACTCTATTAATTCTTAATAACCTAAACTATTACTAAGTGTCCTATATTACTAAGTGTCCTAAAATCTCTTAGCAGCCTTAACCTATGCTATAACTCCTTAATTTTATTACTATTAAATAGGGAGCCTGCATACGTTATACTAGTATCTAATTCTAAGGATACCTCTATATCCTTTTTACACGTTTGCGCATTGTGCCTAGTCCTACTACAGTTTCTACAGCGCTAAAGAGCTAGTTAGGCTAGTTCTTAACTACTACTACTATAAGCCTTCTTAAATTACTAAGGCGCTATAGATGCCTTAGCAGCTACCTATACTATAGCAGTCCTATACTCTATAGTACTACCCTACTAAATCTACTTGCGCTTATACAATTTTTACTTAGTTATCTCTACTAATTGCTCTTTAAGCTTATAGATCTAAGCACGTTAAAGCGCATTTTTATGCAGTATTAGCTTACTACCTTTTATAAGCTAGGAGAAACTAGCCTAAGCTGTAATAGGTAAGTAAGTAAAGGAATTGTATATAAGCTTTAATTAAGATCTAAACTTATAGGTATTGCTTAGAGTCTTTAACTGCTATAGCGTCTCTAGGAGGAGAGGTTCTAGTAGGGTACACAGCTGCACTTTAAGGTAATCTAATACAACCTACATGTTAATTAGGACTAGCCCTACTACCTTAAAAGCCTTTTAATAGTTCTACTCTATAAACACGTTAAAAAACGCGTCCTTAAAGGTAGGGAGGAAGCCTTCTTTGTTAATATAGAAGACATATTAGCATGCTAAGTCTCTAACGCGCTAGAAGTACCTACGCTTTAGCAGTAAGAAGCAGACTACATTAAGTAGCTAGAGAATGTGCAATAAATAGGAGGGTATACAGAGGGTTAGGATCTTGTGTTTAAGGCAGTAGTCCTTAAAATACTAGTTAAGGTAGCTCTTATAGCTGTCTAAAATAAGCAGCTAGTACTACCCTACCTAGCGCGTCTTTATATACGCGTTAAAGTGCTTTAACTACTCTAGACTAAGCGCGTTGTTTGTCTAGCTGTTCTTAGAGACTAAGAGCTTCTAATTACGCAGTATTAAAGCCTCCTCGTACTAGGCAGAGATATAGACGCGTCCCTTGTAGATAATAAAGGGCAGGGTTGCGTACCTAGCAGCATAGATACTCTAGATAACTATAACCTACTTGTAATTGCCTAGCTAAACAAGCGCAGGTCAGGCGCGTCTCTCTGTACCTGTAATAACCTTTATAGAGCCAATTACGCCTATCTAGAAGCTAGTCTTATTAAAGTTGTGCACGTTGTTATTGTAGACACTATACTTGGCTTTAGTCTCCTCTACTAGCTTAAACCACGCGCTAATTATCTCTAGATCCTCCTAGAGTATTCTCTGCCTATTCTTTGCTCGATTAAAGGCCATTTTAAGCTTAGGCGAGCGCGTTACAAAGTAATCAGCCTAGCACTTACTAATAGGCTTGCTACTGCGTACAGCTAGCAGTTTATTAGCTATATCTGCCACCTTACACAGCTGGGGCGCAAATCCTCGCAAGTTAAGGTTAAGTATGTATTGAATAATTGTCTGCTGTTCAGTCGCAGTAAGCTTCTAGTAGTTAGGGGCAGCTTCTGTGTAAAATGTGAGTCCTTAGACGCGACAAGAGAGTGTACGGCAATCAACGTTAAATACCTCTGCAGCAGCCTAGTAGCTTCAGAATTGTCCGGATTTTAAGGCTTTAATAGCAAGCTGAAGCCTCCCTTCATGTTTAAGTAATAACGCGTTTGGTAGTTGAGGCATGTTAGAGAGAGAGAGTAGGTAGAGGGCTTGGCAAGTTTTAGGACACTCGGTGATGTAGGACACTCGGTGATAGTTTAGGTTAATAGAAAAACAAGCCAAAGATAATCAACGAGGTCATGGTATTGCTAGTGCAGTATCTGTTATACTAGCATCAATTATCGTTATCAGTGAAGTAGAGAACGTGTGGTTCTAAAGACGAGGTTTTTGTAGGCTTATTGAGCGAGCTTATTCCTACACACAGATGGAGCGGGTTACTGGCAAGATCGGCGCTGCGCGCACAGACACGATGGTTTATAAATAGATGGTATCTCAACTCAATCTCACATAAGCTGCAGCTTTGATGCTGATGATGTAACATGTCAATCCAAGACGCCTAGCAATGGTTCTTACCTGTCAGCTTTCTTTGAATAAATACTCACTGCAGCTGCTTCTCCTAAACGCTTCAAGCTTTCTCCACTATGCATTCAGCATCCTTTGAAGAAACAATTCGTCAGGCTGTAGAACCAGGCGCTGAACGGCTTTTATCTGGAGTCGCACTAGCTGCTGCTTCAATCAAAGAAGGTGAGGAGCACCAATGTTTGCAAGTGCTCGATTGACAGCAGGTCGTCTACAGATGTTCCGGACCACCTGGCAGCCTATGGAACTCTGAAGCCTTTGCCGTCGCCTGCAGTGGCTACCGACACGGTGATGTGGTTGGCATCGTGCGTCAAGTTGGTTACGACCATCGCAGCCCTGCAATGCGTTGAACGCGGACTCTTCTCGTTGGACTCAACGGCTGACGTTGAGCGTATCCTGCCTGAGTGGGCACGACTCGAGGTGCTGTCGTTCGACGGAGATAGCAAGCCTATTCTGCAGCCAGCGAAGGAGAAAATCACACTGAGACGCTTGCTCAACCACACAAGCGGCCTTACCTACGATTTCATGCCACCACTACTCCAATGGCGCCAGTCGCGGGGGGAGGCATGGCAGTCCATGAAAAGCCCCATACCAGAGTGCTTTGTCCACCCACTCATCTTTGAGCCTGGCTCGTCATTTGCTTATGGCCCCAGCCTCGATGTAGCCGGTGTGATGGTAGCTCGCGCAAACGACACAACTTTGGAGGCTTACATGCGGCACAACATTTTCGACGTGCTTGGTATGCATGACACATCATTCCACGTGTCGCACAACGATATCTTGAAACGGTTGATGCCTTTGTCGCACCGAAGCTCGCCTGATGAGCCCCTTGAGGAAGTTGATCCTGTCACAACTATGCTCAAGCAACCCGTTGATGCAAAGGATGAATACGGTGGCGCAGGCTTATTTGGAACAGCTGAGGACTACCTCAAGCTACTCAAGTCAATCTTGCGCAATGATGGTAGACTTCTCGTTACTCGGAGCGTGGAACTAATGTTTCAGCCGTCCCTGTCAGCTGAATCGAAAGCCGCTTTGCACAAAAGTCTTTCAATCCCAGATTTGGCAAAACTCTTAATACCTGGCGAGCCTCCTGTCGGTACTCCAAATAGTGGTGATTGGGATTATAGCTGTGGTGGGCTCTTAGGTCTACACAAGAGCGATGATGGTTTTGAATCGCCGTGGTTGCAATGGGTCGGAGGCCCAAATCTCAAATGGTGGATTGACAAGAAGGGCGGGACCTGTGGATTTTGGGCAACGCAGCATTTCCCTCCAGGAGAGGCAAAGGCTGTTCATTTGCAAAAAATGTTCCAGAAAGACATGGTCGGCAAATTGATGGCGTAGTCATATGCTGATGTTTTGTACGACTGCACCTCAAGCCGTAGTACATACCTCCAAAGATAAAGTCACGTAGTTGCCCTAGTTCCCTCAATGTCTTATTGCATGTAGCAAGCACGAGGTGATTCCGACGTCCGCGAAGTGTTCATGGTCGATGCGTCAGCAGAGGGTTAGGGTTAGGGTTATTTCCCCAGGAGCGAGCAAGACATTTATATTCCCACTCCAGAGGCGCGATCTCAGCGCTTGGGATACTACTAGGCAGCAATGGATCCTTAACAGGGGTACTTACAACGTTATGGTAGGCGAGAGTGTACTTGACATCTAGCTTTACGGGAATTTTACTCTAGAGTAAAGGAGGTCTATAGTAAGATAGTCTGAGTCTAAGTATAAAAGCATAGTCTATAAAGTAAAAAAACTGTCTAGATTCTAGTAAAACTTAATTATACAGGGAAGAATCTGTATTACTATATATCTATACTATAAACAGGCTATAAGCAGAGTCTAAAATGTATAACTATGTATTGTTACTCTGTTTAAGCTATTGTAATCTATTTTGGTTAAACCCAAATCACTCAAGACATGTTTGATGTAAAATCGAAAGTTTTGCTTTATGTAGAGTCGTAGCGAGCGTTCGCGAGCTCCCGCTTTGCTCACTCCTGTCTTTTCTCGGTCCATACTACATATGCGTCGCTGGGGACTGGCATGCTGTATAGCATGTCGTGATCCCACTTGGTGCTTCCAACCCCGGCATTGCATGAGCTTCTCAACGTGATGCCCTTACATTAGCAAAATAGTTGTTGACAACAAGTATAACACGTATTTCAATAGCTGGTCCAAAGGCGATGATTAGATCATTGAGTTATTGATTCTTCGATACTAATAAGTGGATGGGACACAAAGACATGTGCTTCAAGACTACAGCCAGTTCAGTTACGCCCTGAGGATTGGAAAAGCTTGTTGCAGGTCCTTTGGATACTGCACAGGGGAATTAATCGCACTATCAAGAGTTAGCCGCAGATCTTGGTTAGCAGACGATGTTCCTTACGCAATAGACGAACTGTGAAGCATTTTTGTTAGCAGTGTGTCAAGGAATTTAAATTAGGATGTGAGAACTTACACCTCCTGAACAACTCTGATCGGCATCGTCTCCGTCAGGAGTGTGTGGTGACCAACAGGAGTCTCGATTGGTCGGCTTGGATGAAGATTGAACGTTCGAGCACTGTATTACTAATTAGAACTTCACGTCTAGGCGCACAGTCTGTTGACTGAACGTACACAGTATGAATGAGGTGCTATGCCCTAATTGTATGTCAGTACTCAAGGCGAGTAGTATAGAGAACCAATACACACATCGCAGGTATTTCCGTTAGAAAGAGCAGCACCACTGTTACAGTATTTTTGGTTTGCGCTAGCTATTAAAGCCTGAGCTAGTAGACAAGTGACGAGAGATAGCTTCATGGTTGTAGCTGTGTAAGTTGAGAAGATGCGAGTATGACAGATAGTAAGGCAAGGGGAAAGCGAATTTATAACTTCGGACTCCAATGGCCAGTGCGGTGGCTCCTGTACAGAAACGCCTATCGGCATTCGTAACGAGCGTGCACAGATGCTTTCGTAGATAACAAATAAAGATGTGGTCTGCTGATTGGGTAGAACTATTAAAACCTCAGGAGAAAGAGCTGTTAGGCCCTTGTCTTTCCTCTAAATTGCACTGGCGGTAGAGCTCTGCTTTCGC
This sequence comes from Phoma sp. RAV-16-625, assembly GCA_004335185.1. Classification (NCBI taxonomy): domain Eukaryota; kingdom Fungi; phylum Ascomycota; class Dothideomycetes; order Pleosporales; family Didymellaceae; genus Phoma; species Phoma sp. RAV-16-625. Next base: position 30,315 of record SAUA01000202.1, on the reverse strand, counting down.
CGGATACCATAGTATTCGTTTCAAAATAATGAGAGCGCAATGCGACCGAGTTCTGCTATGTATATCTCCGCTACGGACCTTTTCGGGGCTTGCAGGATTCTATCCTTCCCTAGTCGGAACTTACAATTACGTTACTGCTATTTTCACCCTCAATGTTAGCGTGTATCCCGCTCTAGGAGAAACAGCTTTATAGAACAGCTATGATAGTCTTAGCACGCCATGAGTAACGTTATACCTAAGCACTTCCGTACTGTGGTAGCAAATGCAAGCGGTGTAGACGGTGAATTTAATTATACCGAGATTACGGTGCACGGAACGTAAAATGGACTCGTACGAAGCTTTGGTGAAACCAGGTTGCATCGAAAACAAGTAACGCCGAGCCTAATTAGTTTCGAAACTATGTACTACCGACCCAAAATCACGATAAAACCAAGAACTTAATGCTTTGCAAACTGCAAGGTAGCGCATAAGCATAATGTACGTTACTACCGCTAGATAGCAAGTTTAGCAATAAGTAAGAGATGAATTTTTACTTTAAATAAAACGCTAATCTTTAGATATTAGATTTAAGAATTTACAGCGTAAATCTATACCAAGGTGTCTATGTGTAGCTAGCGCTAACACGTCTATTTAGGTTATCTATTCTTAGCTTCATTACTACTATTTATCCTAGTAACTATCTAGATTAGATAGGAGAATAATTATATTACTAGATATAGTAGTTTATATTAATTCTAGATCTAGTCTTAGATTAGAAATTTAAGATCTAGGTATTATACTATAAGTCTATACTTGTTTAGTGTCACGAGTACTCTCCCTACGCTGGGAGATACCTCGGCCAGGTCCCGGGCCAAGCCTAGAGACCTACCGGCTACACGCGTATATAATATTCACGTACCTTAAGACTCACCCATTAAGGATTCGTCTTATCTCTCAAAATACCATCTATTATTCGTCCCATCTCGCTCTGCTCAATCGTCTGCCTCTAGTGACCTCACATTTAGTACTTTAATATTTTTACTAATGCTAGCTTATCTATCTAATCTATCTATCTAACTTGTCTATTCTCTTTAATAACTCTACTATTAATTTTGTTTAAATCTCTCTAGTAGAATTAAATTTTGTACTCTATATTACTATAGAACTAATAGAATAATTCTAGATATTTAAAATCTAGAATTAGTCTACTTTCTCTTTCTACTATATACTAGACTAAATAAGTCTTTAAAAAAGCGCTAGATACTATCTTTAACAGCTATATTTTAACTTTCTACTCTATACATTAAATAAAACAAGCTTTAGTAAGATTAAATCTATATAATTAAGTAGAGACTACTAAGCTTAGCACGTTAGTAGAGAACTTAGAAGTAATTAATTATAGCATAGACTATATAATAGACTTTATTAATGTTATTAAGTTATATTTTTATCTATTTATTATACTCTCTAATAAATAGCTATGTTACTATCTTATATAATAAGTGTGTGTTGAAAAACATTCTATAGACTAATCCTGCAGTTAACTACCTTGCTACTTATACTAGAATAAGTGCTCTTAAGGCAATTAAAAAGGCTTTGCTGTTGCCTAGACATATTCTAGATTACCTAATAGAGTGCTAGCCGCTGCGCCTACTTTTAAGTTGCTCTACGTTATTTTGTTAGGGATCTGGCTAATCGTTGCGATGCAAGACGCAGGATACGCTGGTAAGCAATTGTGAGTTAAACTGGATAGCATCGAAAGCTTTGGAATTATGAGACATACTAGACAGTGCCAAAAACGGAGTCATCAGAGACCCAGAAGGTTGCCTATTCGACCCAAAGAGTGTTATTGGGCAAATCAAAGAGTGTTCTGGACACCAAATCGAGGTTACAGACGCTATGTCTGATGCATTTCGCCGGATTCATGAGGGTCCCACCACGACATTCGGCATGAACATTTTCCCCGGACTCCGTTACGGCACACCCCTCAACGCTTTTTTGAACATCACGATCGACTCTGTTGACTTGTGCTGTAATTTGAAGATCAAGGGCTTATCAATAGTCAAGAATGCTGACAGATAGTGTCAAACACATCATGTGCCTTATTGCACACGCAAGGTCAGCTTCATGGATCAATGAACAGAGAATGATTGACTCAGATGGGATATTTGAGAGACATTGACGGACTTGAAAGAACCTATCCTTGTCTATCAATCGTTTTTATTGGATATCGTGCTCCGGGGCAGAGGACCCGAGTGAAAAGTACAGTCAGCACAAGGTTTTCACATATCACAGGCCCCCTTTAGTAGTGTGTGGAACCTCGATCGCTCTATTGTGCTGCTTTACACCGATTTCGTCAAACTTCGCTGCCTATTACAGGCGCTCTGAATTTGAAAGTCATTTGTCGAACGTCAGAAGAAGTGGCAATCGTCCGCGTGTATATAAGTCCTTTCTTTGCCTTTCGCAACTGTGCCGCTCATCATCTTGAGTAACCACCAGCGAATACAATCTCATTATCCAATCCTTTACAGAGATTTTCAAGTCTTCAGTTCTCCTGCATCTTTAGTATGCATCATACCATTAAATCTATCGTTGCTATTACAGCCATCTTTATCACCACTGGCACTGCCTTCGTTATCGACACCTACAGCGGCACCGACTGTAACAACATCGTTCAAAACGGTGTCAATACCTGGGACAACACTTGTGCTACCTGGCCCGAAGGCTTCAAGTCCTTCAAGATCACAACCTGGGGTGGTAGCCACCAGTATGCATACTTCTTCTCGCCCGACAACTGCGGTAGCCTCCCCGATGCTATCAACCAGGGTTACGTGGATTCCACAACAAATGATTTCAAACTCGACAAGTGCTACTCTTTCAATGGCGCAAGCGCGAATGCGATTGCCTCATACCGCGGATAGATTGGTGAGGTCAAGTCTTGGGCCGTAGTAATGGCGAAATGTGTTTCACTATCGGGTTGGAGCAAATAGTGCGTCAGTTTTGTTGAAGTTACAAGCCATGACAAGGGGGAAGAAGACGGTCGCTCGTTTTGAAATCTATTGAGGATCTCACAAGCACTCACTCCCAAGGTTAGCTATACTGTCTTAAGTCCAGCGCTTGAATAGGTTGGGGTCGGGGTATTACGTGAGGCGACCCAACCCATACCCAACCTCTACCCATTCGCTAGCCTGCCAAATGGGCAGCCGACTCCCAGTTCCGACAACTCCAATACCACCGATGGTGTTGATGCCTCTATCGATTCCTAAACTGGTTGTACCCATGGATAAGCTAGACATTTCGTTTGTCGATGGTCGGAATAAGTAATCTGGGATGGCTGATCGCTAGACGCAATGCGACAAAGACATGATGGCTTCCCTCAATTCCTCAACATGGTCTCTTTGATGTAGTTCAGCGCGCTACCAGCCCTTAGCCACTTAAGCTGCCTTTCGCTATAACTGTGATTCAATTGTGCATCCCAGACTTCTCCTTCTCTCGTCTGTACCCTCAGCCTAATCTGCTTCCCCGGCTGCATCTCGCCTTCCTCGACACCGACCAGTGTCACCTTATCGCCAAGCGCAATCTTATCGTAGTCTGCAGGATTGGCAAACATTAAGGTGAGCATGCCTTGCTTCTTGAGGTTCGTCTCATGGATGCGAGCAAATGAGCGCGCGACAATAGCGACACCGCCGAGGAAACGCGGTTCCAGCGCTGCGTGCTCGCGTGACGAACCTTCGCCGTAATTCCAGTCGCCGATGATGCACCACTTGACATCAGTATCTCGCAGATCGCGGGCAACTTCGTGGATTACGCCGGTGCGCGAGGTCAGCGGGTGAATTGTGTGGCCGAGCAATCGGGAGTCGCCGACGGGCAAGAAGGCATTGGAAGCCGCGAGGAGCATGTTGTTGCTGATGTTTTCTAGGTGACCTCTGTATTTGTACCAGGGGCCGGCGGGGGAGATGTGGTCGGTTGTGCACTTGCCGGCGACTTTGATCAGTACGGGCATGTCTCGGGCGCAGCCGGCCTGCCATGACTTGAATGGCTGTAGTAGCTGTAGGCGGTCGGATTGAGGGTCGATGTTGACAGAGAGATGTTCTGCGTTCTCAACAGGTGCTTGGTAGAGGTTGTCGCCTTTTGTGAATGTAATGGGCAGCTCAACGCTTGCTGGAGGAGTGAAGCGTAGCTGAGATGATGTGCCGTCCACGGAAATTGAGTCGCTCATGGGATTGAAGTCGATGCGGCCCGCATAGGCGAAAGTAGTCACCATCTCAGGTGATGTGACGAAGGAACAAGTCTCGGGGTTACTGTCATGACGTCCGACGAAATTGCGGTTGAAACTCGAAACGACAGTGTTGCGCTCGCGACCTTTGACATCCACATCGGTGCGATCCCACTGTCCAACACAAGGACCGCAAGTGTTGCTCAGGATCACAGCGCCTGCGTCTCGCAGCAATTGTAGTATGCCTTCTGCCTCCGCCGTAGCTCGAATGTCCTCACTCCCTGGCGATATCATGAAGGGAGTCTTGACTCGCGTTAGGCCCGCTGCTTTAGCTTGGCTAATCAGTTGTGAAGTTTTGTACAGATCTTCGTAGGAGCTGTTGGTACAGCTTCCTACCATTGCGTGGCTGATATTGACAGGCCAATCGCTCTTGTGAACAGCTTCCTTAAGCTGAGACAGCGGGTGCGAGAGATCGGGAGTGAACGGCCCGTTGACATGCGGTTCGAGTGTGTCGAGGTCAATCTCGATGATGTCGTCGTAATAGTTCTCTGACCCTTCATCGGCCGTAAGAAGAACGTTTTTGTATCTGTTCGCTTCCTGTGCGATATTTCCACGCTTGGTAGCAGATAGGTACCGGCCCATCGAATCAGAGTATGGGAAGATGCAGGACGTGGAACCGATCTCGGCGGACATGTTGCAGACCGTAGCCATGGCAGTCGCACCGAGGCTCGCGCAGCCTGGGCCAAAGAATTCGATGACCTTTCCCTTGCCACCAGAAACAGTGAGGATGCCCGCCAGCTTACAAATAATGTCTTTAGTGGATGCCCAGCCGTTCAGCCTCCCACTCAACCGCACTCCGATGACTTTTGGAGACCTGCGATGGTCAGTTGGATTCTTCGAGGCACGTGTTGTCACTCACATCAGCTCCCAAGGCATGCCAGCCATTGCATCCACAGCATCAGAACCACCAACACCAATTCCCAGCATGCCCATGCCCCCAACATTTGGCGTGTGAGAGTCGGTCCCAATTATCAGACCACCAGGAAACGCATAGTTCTCGAAAATCGTTGTGTGAATAATACCGGCTGCAGTATCGTTAGTTGATGTGAGATATTCGGTAGTCACAATGCTAACCGCCAGGCTTCCACCAGCCTATGCCGTACTTTTTAGCCGCACTGCTTAAGAAAGCGTACACTTCTTGGTGTTCGATCCTGCCTCTCTTCAAATCCTTTTCGGCACCATCTCTGGATACTACCAGATGGTCGCTGTGGACAGTAGTCGGTATTTGCACTTTTGGCAGGCCCGCACTGATGAATTGGAGAAGCGCCATGGTTGCCGTCGCGTCGTGACAAGCCACACGGTCGGGTCGTAGATGTAGGGAAGTCTCCCCGCACCGAATCTGATCAAGGTTCCAATCAGATCCGGGACTTGTATACAAATGGCTGTATAAAGTCTTCTCCGTCAGAGTTAGAGGTCGCCGCGAGCCGTGCTTGACTGCCTCCAATTGTTTTATTCGGCTGCCATAGTCAAGTGGACTATCTGGGTTTAGAGGACTTATGGGCACCCGCGGCGCAAACGTTGCTAGTTTGCGAGTACAAGGTATTCTTTGGCATAATGCAAACTGTGAGCGTACGGCCCTAGCCGTGCAACAGGCTGTGAGGGTCATCATCATTAGCGGATGTGCGCGCACGACAGTCAGGGGTGAAAAACGTGCGAGATGCGACGTTTTCAAGATGAATTAGTGAAAGATTGCATAAGATGGCGGAAATGGAACGCATTGGCTGGGCATGTGAATCGGCGCGTGTTGATCCGCAGCCCGGGTGCTTCTCAGCAATGCTCCGAAAGTCACGTGCTCTGCTGTCATCTAGATCAAGACCGGGAGAAAACCACAGAATGTGCGCGCTTGAGACGCGCTACATTCCTATACATCGAAACATTATCGACATGGCAGTTCCTACAAGCAGAGATGCCTCCACCGCACTGCGTTCCTTCAACAAGACGATTGACCAAGACCAATCACCTTAACCTTCTTAGTGCGTCATCGGCAACGCACAATCCGGATTTGTACGCTTATCACAATGTATCGCTTACTTCGTAATAGGTCGATGCGAGGCATTGACCCGAACATACGCTCTCTACACCAGGTGAATGGCAGGAGCGAAAGCACTGCTGTTTTTAGAGAATACTTTCCACATCTCGGGATTTGTGGGGTGTTCCTGCGCACGGACTGTAACAACCCTTGCGAAAAACCAAAATTTCTAGAAATTCAGGTTGTGCAGCGCCTCTTCACATCTTCTTGATGGTTCAAAAGATACCTGTAATCGAGATGCTCGCTGGGTTCAGTTTTTGGGTGTTGCAGCTGTCGCGATGACCCGCGACATTGGCCGCATGCTTGCTCTACCTACTGTTCGACTTAACAAACGCTTCGCGTGCATCAAGACGGCATTGACAGGAGTCTATGGCGAGACGCTAAACGAGCTTATCACGCTTCCTCGGAGCGTCTTCTGCTTTCGCAGGAGTAAAGCGATGGCTCAAGTTCTGCTGGCAAGATGTGATTAACAGTATGCCATGTGTTCAACGAAGACTTGTCCCATCTCTCAATCCCGCCAGAGTCTAAAGAGACCAGGTAATCCAAGTCTGCTCTACGCGTCAGCAAAGCTTTAGAGAAGTAAATGCCATGCTCTTCCGCTGGAGCGAGGCGCAAAGAGCCTCTCATTGAATCTTAGACATTATACAAGCACAGTGAGGATGCGACCGCTTTGACTAAAATAATTGCCATGTTTGTTATGTAAGATACCCGTCTCCTTATTACAAGCGCAGTAGCAATCATTATCAACATCGCTGTACTGAAAAAGTACAGCCATTACAAAAAGAAGTTACATTAAGGCTCAAAACACGTGAACTATCGTGTCATACTGTTGGCACTCCTCTCCTCTTTCCAGGTCCCTGTTCATCATTTACAGGATATTGACACAGTTGAGTGCCGAAATGTTGATCGTGGAGCCCTAGAAAAAAGATTAGCGTTTATACAAACGTTGTGGGAGAAGGTATGACTTACAGATCCAGCATTGGTCGTGCAAGACTTCTTCCTCCCGAGACATGTGCTTCCGGACGGCTGGATAAGGCAGAGAACATTGGCAACGTTGAGTCCTTCACAGCATACTTGCTGTTTGACGGCGCCGGCGCTGGGGGCCGGGGTGGGGACGGCGACAGTAAGGAGGGTTGAAGGGCGAGGGGCGACGGGGTTAACATTGCCTGGGAGGATCGCGTTCGCAATAGGATTCACAACACCTCCAAGAACACTCCCAACGGCGCCTGCAATAGGGGTTACCACTGCTGGAACGACGCTGATGATCGGGGCTGTGTTTCCGTTGCCTGGGAGGACTGCGCTTGCAATAGGATTCACAACGTTTCCAACGACGCTTGCAATAGGATTCACCACTGCGGGGATGACGCTTGCGATCGGGGCTGTGTTTCCGTTGCCTGGGAGAACCGCGCTTTGAATAGGATTCAGAACATCCCCAACGACGCTTGCAATAGGGTTTACCACTCCTGGAATGATGCTTGCGATGGGAATGGGGTTACCGGTAGGAGCCATACTGCATGCACTTTCGCTTCCGCCGATGACACCAGGGAGGCTACCGATACCACTTTGGATAGGTGGAAGTACACTGTTCACTGCACTTATAACGGCGCTGGGAATGCTTCCAATCGCGCTTCCGATGGGATTCGCAGTAGGGTTGGGAATCGTGCCTCCTAGGATGCTTGACACTGCGCCTCCAATGGGATCTATAATGCCACTAGGGCTGCTTCCAATGGGGTTTCCGCTGGGGATGGGAACAGTACCTCCGAGAACACTCGAGACTATGCCTCCGATGGGGTTCGCAGTAGGGTTGGGAATCGTGCCTCCGAGAACACTAGAGACTGCGCCTCCGATAGGATCGATGATTCCACTAGGGATACTTCCAATGGGGTTTCCGCTGGGGACGGGAACAGTACCTCCGAGGATGCTTGAGACTGCGCCTCCGATGGGATCTATAATGCCGCTGGGGATGCTTCCAATGGGAGCCCCTGTGGGGATGGGGTTTGTGCCTCCTAGGATGCTTGACACTGCGCCTCCGATGGGATCTATGATTGCACTTGGGATGCTTCCGATTACGCTCCCAATAGGATTTCCAGGGTTCCCAGTAGGGATGGGGTTCACACCACCGAGTATGCTTGAGACGGCGCCTCCAATGGGATCTATAACCGCACTTGGGATGCTTCCGATCACGCTCCCGATAGGGTTTCCAGGGTTTCCAGTAGGGATGGGGTTTGTGCCACCGCCGAGGATGCTTGAGACCACGTTCTCAATAGGATCAATAACTCCGCTGGGAATGCTTCCGATTACGCTCCCAATAGGGTTCCCAGGACTTCCAGTAGGGTTGGGGTTCACGCCACCGAGGATGCTTGAGACGGCACCCCCGATGGGGTCTATGATTGCACTTGGGATGCTTCCAATCACACTTCCAATGGGGTTTCCAGGACTTCCAGTGGGGTTGGGATTCACGCCACCGAGAATGCTGGAGACCACGTTCTCGATAGGATCAATAACTGCGCTAGGGATGCTTCCAATCACACTCCCAATGGGGTTTCCAGGGTTCCCAGTAGGGATGGGGTTCGTGCCTCCAAGGATGCTTGAGACGACACCTCCAATGGGATCTATGATTGCACTGGGGATGCTTCCGATCACACTCCCAATAGGGTTTCCAGGGTTTGCAGGGTTTCCGGTGGGAGCGGGAATGGGAATGGTAACGGGGTTGCCACCAATGCCAACTCCAACGCTTGCACCGACGCCGCCGCACAGTGGTAGACCAAGGTCTGCGGGTAAAGCCGAGGCCACCATGGCCATGGAGAGCCCAGAGATGACTGTGGATTGCTTCATCTTGGACAGGCAGAAGAGAGAAGCTGCAGCTTGACCAACGAGATGGTAAGAAGTGAGGAGTTTGATGGCTCAGAGTGTTCGAGTTGCTTTGATGCTGAGTTGAAGGACGAAGACAAGTGGTTCCTTTATAACTGATGGATGGTGTATCAGAAGACCTGTGTCTACGTACTCGATCACTGTATCACGACCTTTGCTTTGTTTCTTCTTGTTGTCCATTGCAGAATATCGTGGCTGTTCCGCTTGCAGCAATTCTGTATCTCACGATTTCTTTGTGATATACAGAAACGGCAAACTGACGATCATCCCGGAGGAGCCCTGAGTGTAGCGTATGCACTTGGAGTGTCGCGATACGTATCACACAAAGACAGAGGTATAGCTAGCATGGACGCCACGATGCACGAAGCGAACAACCCAAACATGTCTTTTGCGGGTCAATTCCCATTACCAGGTCAAAGAACTAAGACAGAGATGTTGAAGATCTGCGTGGAGAACCTGGGGTGGGGAATTTACTGTGGCTCCGAGCCGCATAGTGAGTGGCTCTAGTTGGCGCGGAAGTCCCATCTTTACAACAAACTATGGTGCATGTTGAGAGGAAACTGCCCCACTTCCTGGAAATCAGTTGCCCCTGACCCGGCAAACTTGATCAGGCGTTCGAGGTGTTTCCAACATTGCAACATTTGTCCCTGTGTGAGTTTCCAAAGCTGAGGCATTGTACCGTCTCGTATCTTGAGTATCTCCTTCGGGTCCTGGCCAGACTCACCAAAGAGTTACGAGATTCTCTCCTCGCACATTCCATCTTCGAGTAGAACCTCTCATTTGACGTGTGAGTGAGCTCATTCGGCGACTCCAGATGGCCTTGGCTTGCGGGTCTTGGCTGCCTCTCAAGCCCACTCAACTGTATAGCTTTGGTGTCTGTTGTGGATGTAGACCAGCGAAGCGAGTTTTTAGAACTGCTTTGGGCTAGTTCTGCGAATTATAGTGTCTGTCGATCACCTCACGAGAGATGGTTACCGAGCCTGTCATTGTCGTTCTAGTGGTCGGAGTGACCGGGACTAGGGTCTACCTTCTGTCACCTCTTTGTTTGTGTTGACTTGCTTGGCAACTCAGATCCACACAAAAGAGCATACAAGATTGGGCATTGTACTCGTCAGTATCCACTTCAATGTCGCCGACTCTTGTACTGGATCAACTTATCGATTTTGCGACAAAGGTGTGAGTTGAGCTTGAAGGTATTCCCACCCCGCATTATCGTCATGTTATCAACCAACAAAGAAAGGAAGACCTAACACCTCTCGACTACCTTGGTGACGCAGCATATGGTGACCATGTGCGAAGACTGCAAGAGCCTTAGGTGTCACTAAGTATGGCGAGTGCCTTCTCTGTCCCGATGGGTACTGCCCTAAATTGGATTGATCCAATTGGCGCCTGTGATTTTGACAGAACACAGCATTATTGCAAGCGTCCCGAGCGGTTGGTTGTCAAGAGATCTGTTGCCTTGTTCAGGAATAGGTACGATCGTGGATGCCAGCCAGATTGGGTTAGTGCTCCGGCAGCCCCCCGCCTTGTGTTCGCCTTGTCAGTATTCTGCTGGTCAACGATGTGCAATCAATCAATTCAAGTGCCATCATATCGATGCACTCTCAAGGTGGCCCTGTGACCCAGTACCGTTCATTTTCAGGCCTATTCACCATCCTAACCATGCTGCTCCCATTGTTGTTTCCCCAAGAAACCGGTTCGACATCGTGACCCACAGAACAAGTTCGCCACGAGACACAACACGGGAAAGAAGCCTTCCGCGATGTTTGCAGCCAGGCCACGGGACCCTGAAATCCAGATCTTGAGGATAGCTTCCGAAACTTACTTAGCTTAATAGCGACCCACAAATACCCGTGAAGAGACAAAGCCGGTTCAAGAGCTGTGATGTGGCCGCGGAGCTGAAGCCGGGAGTTTGGGTCAAGATGCGCTTCTGCAATCCGATGTATGGGAAGATCATGCTAAGAGTATCCACATGAGAGTCTTGTCGCCAGGCAGAGCCGCGTGGTAAGGCATGCCATGCCAGCCTTAAGCGATGGGTCGGACGAAGATATCCCGTTCGCTTCTAAGCACAATGACGCGTATCGATTACCGGAAACGGTCACTTTATGTCACATGAGTTGGCGATGTCAGTGTCGGCAGCTACGCCGTGTACTGCTGTAGCTCCTGCTAGGCTGGGTCGCTGATTAATGATGGACCTTACTATGTACGGTAATCAAGAGTCGCCGACGAGTTGCTTGGCGGTCACGACCACACAGCAACACGGCTGCAACCAAGCATCTCGCACAGCTGGAGCTTTCTACAGGTTTACTTGCCCGGTTCTGCAGCACCTTCCAGCGACGCTGCAAAGACCCAAATCACTAGCCTAAAAGCTACATGTACAGATTCAACAAAAGGCAGTTATGTAATGCAATGCACAGAGAACAAGATCCCCCACCCTACTCAACACGAGAGTGTAAAATACAGCAGCTGCAGCTTTTTCTTACGCAGTGCATCTCATTGGCATCAAGAGCTTAAGCTTAGTACCTACAAAGGCACACCTATCATCACAGCAGAAGGTTTGGCTGGTTGTTGCTGCACTGCTGGGGAAGGAGGGTGATTGTTCGCTCTTGGGAGGGAGTATGGGTTTTTGTGATACACGCGCGCATTCTTTACGGGGTTTGTGTGCGGATGGTACGCAGTTGACATGTAGTCCTTGTATTGCAAGAACAGCAATTAAACCTCCATAGAGAACAGTAATCACACCTCTTTCCCACGCGGTCCCCTCTCCTTCCTCACCTTCCCCCTCCTCCTCTCCTCCCCCCCGGCATGCGTAACCGCACTCACCATATTGAATAGGAAAATCGCCACAAAGCACAGACCCACCGCCCCCAGCACGGCCGCGACACTAACCATGCTCAACACGACAACGCCATAGGTCCCCTTCATGAACGCCCGGCTGCTGCTCAGCTCCTCAACCGCAGTACCGACCTGCATGGCGCTCAGCACGAGGCTGAGGAACACGAACAGGATCAGAATCCACGAGACGTTGCGCTCGAAGAAGACGGCGTACCGGTTGTAGCCGTACAGGTAGCCGCGGACGAAATGCGTGGTGAAGAAGCGCGTGCGGTAGATGGAGTTGATGCGCGAGAGGCGCAGGTCGCCGAAGTGGTAGCGGCGGTTCACCTGGTGCAGGGTGTTGGTGTCGATGCGCGTGTGGAAGTCTGCGACGAAGGCTTTCCACCAGGGCCAGGTTATGGCAGCGGGGAGCAGGGCGTGGTCGTGGGCGAGTTTGAGGTCGAGTGGCGTGGTGAGCAGCCAGATGTAGCTTAGGAGCCAGCCGGTTGCGCTTTCCCACATCGCCTCGTCGGTGCAGATATGCTGCGTCCAGAAGGAGGTGCTGAGCAGGTACTCGGGCAGTGGCTTGACGAGCAGCTTGTTGGAGAAGCGGAGGAGGTGCAGGTCCATTTGCTGCGTGCCGAGGATCTCGTAGCCATACATCTTGTACCGGTGCAGGGGACGTGCGCGCATCGGCCGCCCGGCCATCCAAAGGTGCGTGTGGATGGTGTTGAGGCGCGAGAGATCGAGATCTTCTCTCAAGAAGGCTTGGACGTCGTCGTTGGCAAGAAACGCCTCGTTGCCGCGGCCGGCGATGGTGGGCAGTGAGTCCAGCGGCGACAGGGGTGATGTGTCGAGGACGACTGGCTGGTTGCTACTGGCAGCCGCATGCTGCGATGAGGTCGGCGACGATGTGAGCGAGGTTGTGTGCGCCTGTGGCAGCGGTCGTGAAGCAAAGGGCGGTTGGAGCACGGATGTCGTCGAATGCACAGCGCTGTACTGAGCCGTCTTGTCAGCCATACTGTCCTGGTCGCTGAGCGACATTGCTTGTCATGTTGGAGCAGGCGGCACGAGTCGACATATCTAGGCAACGTTGGTGACGCCGAGGCTGAGGCTGGAACGGAGGCTGAGGCTGCAGCTGGTGACACCTCCATCACATGCGGGCAGCGGGCGCTAGGGCGGGACGGAATGCGGGGGCCAAACGGTTGCTAAATTTACACACACAGCACTGAATCATCCATTGGTAGGTATCAACGCCAAACGCCTCCTCTAATGCAGTTTTGGATATCATTTCGCCCGTTGCCAGCCGCTACTTGCAGTAGTTCGCTGGGAAGCTGCCCTTTTGCCCGTTGACCTCGCCCTCCCACCAGTCCTGCGAGCTGTCCGTCTTCTTGATCACGCGGATGCGGTCGCCCTCCCGGAAGGAGAGGTCACCTGATGTGTGGCTGTCGAAGTCGTACATGGCTGTGACGTACTGTGCCTGAAACGACGCAATCTTTTTCGGCGGCGGTGGCGGCGGTGGCTTCTTCTTGCCAATCGCGGGGTTGGGCGACAGGCTGCCTGGAGTGTAGGCTGGTGTGGAGGACGCCGATGTGCGCGACGAGATTTTCCCAAAATAATCGCGCTCGCCATTGCCGTTGCCGTTTGTCGCGCCAGGCGTGGTGCCGTTCGAGTACGACGAGGCATACGAGGTGGAGGAGGCGCGCCGACCAAAGTGGTCGCCGTTGGAGGGTGTGAGCATGGGTGAGCTCGAGATCTTGGGCTTGGACGCGCTGAGCGAGCTGATGGACGGCTTGGTAGCCAGGTTGTACGCAGGCGGCGGCGGTCCATCTTCGTCAGGCGATGTCAGCGTGGTCGAGGGCCGTGATGCTAAACGGCCACCGGTGGCGGTCGGTACAGCCTCGTGACTGCTTGCTCGTCGACCGGGCATGACCTTGTTACGGAGACCCAAGCCGGTCAGTGTGTCGCCCTTGTCAGGCAGGCGCATAGGCTGGTGGACTGCTTTGCCTGTTCGCAGAAGTGCAAAATCCGCCTCCATCTCTTTGCGCAGTGGTGAAAAGGTGTCTTCCCACATGGGTATGACCTCCTCAGGCTCTGGCGGGGGGTCGGGGTAGCCCTGTTCATGGGAGTACTGGTGGAGGACTGTGTAGAGGTTGCCGATGAGGTTGTTCTGCAGCACAATCTGGTTGGCGAGGAGGTGGGGCAGGATGGAGAAGGTAGCTTCGTTGAGGCGCGGCAGCGAGTTGCGGAGGGTCTCGTCGGCGGACCAGTAACCCTGCTGTGAGCGCTCGAGGTCGGCTTCGTGCTTGGCCAGGGCGACGTTCTCGCGGTCTGATCGCGTCTTCTTCTTCTGCAGCGCATCGCAGCGGCTCTTGTAGCGCTCGTAGTCGACCTGGCACGCTGAGTCAGCTAAGAAAGATTCGACCCAAAACAAGAGACTACCTTTGCGTCTTCGCGCTTCTTCATCGTCTTCTTCATGGGCTGCAGGGCGTCTTTGGCGAGCTTGGCGGGGATGATGAGCTTGCGGTCAATGTCCTTGACTTCCTCCATCATGTCCGTCTTGAGCTCGGCAAAGGCCTCCTGCAGGGCAGCGACTCGCTCCAGCGTGGCCTGGGGGGTGTCGGCGGCGGCATGGGAGCTGAGGCCGGCCTTTTCGGCGCCCAATGGCTTGAAGATGGTGTAGATGTGCTCGACGGTGGCCAGCTGGTGGTTGAGGATGTTGGTCCAGGCGTCGCGCCACTGCTTGGACGACTCCTCGAGCTGGGCAGGTTAGCTATCGAGGGTTTTGGTGGTGGGCGTGACGGGGAGGAGCATGTCTGGATGCTGGAGCTCTTTGCGGCCCCACATGTTCTCCCAGACTTGCAACCTGCAACCTGCAAGCTGCCACCTTGCAGAGACAGCAGTTTGGAGCAGATCAAAGTAGCTAAGAAACACCAAAAACATACCTTGGTCAACATGGTCTCGGCATCTTTAAAGTCGGCGAGCATGGCTTCAATGTCAGCTTCATTGGGCGTCCTGGGCAGGAAGCGCCCGGTGAGGCGTTGCATGCGCTGCATGGTGCAGGCGGGCAGCAATTGCGTGCAGTGCCAGGTGCACGGGTGGGGGGTGAGTGCGGAGAGCAAGTCGCAGTCGCAGTCGCAGTCGCGGTCGCGGTGGTGTAGAGTGCGCGCCCGTTGTGGCTGTGGCAGCTAGCGCGAAGCGGGAGTGGGTGGTGAAGGCTGGCCAAGAGGAGCGAGGTGCCGGAGGGGCTGCTCAACGACGCGGACGCGGGGTCTGCTCGATAATATTTCGTCAGCTTGTCAGCGCAGAACGCAAGACAGGACACGAGAAGTTGTGGGTAGGACGGCACACGCTCGGTCAGGCATCCCGATCCCGCCGCGAGCCATGGCCAGCAGCGAAATGCAAGCGTGTGCACTCCATGTTGCCATGTTGGGTGATGGTGCGCGCGCGTCTTGCTGCCGTGCCTGGGAGACCGGTGAGTGCTGATCGGCCTGTTCCTGTTCTGCCTGTTCTGCCTGGCTGCTGGCTGCTGGCTGCTGGCTTGCCTGGGCGTCTGGCCGGTGTGGCGCTACCTGTGTCACGTGCTTTGTGACGCGGTCGCGACTGCCCCACCCATGCGTCGCCATCATACCGCGACGAGACCAGACGAAACGAAACGAGACGACGACAACCTTGGAGGCCTTGACGGCCTTGACGACCTCCAATCCTTGTCTACGGCCGCCCATGTCTCGCAGTGCTCTCCTTACGCATCGCCCACGAAATCCGCAGCGATGACGGCGCCCCTCCGCAGCACACCGCATTCGCACCCTGCCTCCCACTCGCACTCGCACTCGCAACTCTCCGCCTCTCAGACAGCCCCCGTCGCCGAGTTCCACTGCCTATACACGCCCGACGTGCGCAAGAAGCAGAAGAAGTGGCAAGATGGCTACCTCAAGTTCCACACCTTCAACAACCGCGTCATGGTCTACGACCAGGCCCGCAACTTCCTCGGCGACACGTACTACAAGGACAGCGACGCCCTGCACGAGGGCGATGAGCTCACCCTCGACAAGGGCGTCATGGTCGAGGTCGCCGAAGCCATGGGCGTCACCCAGACCGACCTGGCGCCGCTGTTCGAGAAGAAGCCTAGAGACGCCCCGCCGCCGCCGAGTGCTCCTCCACGACGCTTCCAGCCACCCTCGCAGCTCGCCCGTCCACCAGCTGTGCCTGCTCATCCTGTGCGCGCCAATGCACAACCACAACCCCGCCACAAGTCGCTCAGCACGCTGCTTGGAACCCCAAAGGGACCCATGGGCAAGGCAGTGCCCATACAGTCGCCATACGAGGCGCGCCAGGAGAAGGAAAATGACTTCGCGGTAGACAGAGCAGCGAAGAGGCAGAAGACCACACACCGCCCTACAAGCTCAGCCACCATGCAATTGTCCAGTCCAGCGCAGGAAGAGAGCCCGGCGCCCAAGAAGCTCCTCCCACTCTCGGCCAACACGTCAGATGCGAAGAGAGTTCGCCAGCCTGCGAGACCGACACCGCGAGGGGCGTCTGTAGTCACACTGGATGAGTTGGATGCAATCGTGCACATGTCTCCGGACGTGGCCATGCCCAGCACCCCACCTGCAGTCACCATAGCACCAGCCAGGGCCGCCGCCAGACCTGCAACCGTCGAGAAGCCAGCACTGCAAACACCCAGAATACCCAGAGGAAAGGTGCCAGTGCCGAGTGTCAAGGCACTGGAAACACCCAGAGTGCAGGCACCGCCTTCCTCTCCGCCCGTCAGTGCCTCGAACCGACTGACAAACGTCGATTTTGCCATGCAACCCACACCAGCCAAAGACTCACAAACAAGGTCAGCCCGACAACCGTCACCGCCACCGCCCGCACCACCTCCTCAATCTCCTCCACGTAAGCCCAAAGCAAAGTCCCTGCGACTGTCTGCTGGTGTGAAGCGAGGCACCCTGATGATGTGTCAGCCTCCGCCTCTACGTGCTAAAGCCGCGAGTATACAACGAGCTGCATCGCCACAACTGAGTTTGGCCAAAGCTTCCAGCGTATCTAGGCGAGCACCTTCACCTGCGTGTGAACATAGACTTGCTGAGCCGTCAGCATCCAATGTCAGGCGAAATACCACTTCAAGTACTGCAGACACAAGAAAACGAGCAAAGGCTAAGCAGAAGACACCTGAAGATCCTTCAGACACCTTCGACGATGATCAGGAAGTCTTCCATGGCCTCATGGATCAGCAGCTCATGATAACTCCTGCGCCGCCCAGCGCATCTCCAGGATTGAAGTTATTACCTGACAGCCCTGAACTTGTAGAGTTCAGCTCGAAAGAGAAAGCAACGCGCAACTCCAATAGATTACCTCCGCCAGAAGTCGCAGAGTCAGAGCCTGTACAAATAACGACTGCTACTAAAGTTAAGAGGAAGCCAGTACAGAAAGCACAGCCAGCTCGCAAACCCTCACCACCTACCTTGCCCATTGTAGAAGCCCCACCAGTACAAAATAGAGCAGCTTCTCCAGCTTTAAGCGTTGTGTCAGACTCACGGTCACGCACTGCGTCGATTTCGCCGCGCAAGCTCGCGTCCCTTTCGACCGGCGGTTTTCGCAAGAAGCCTAAGCGTACAGCCCCTCAGACAATGCTTATGCCAGATCAGCCTCCACTAGCACTGCGCAATGAGACCATACCACTTCCACCGCATCCACTACGTGCCAACAAAAAAGGTCCTGTAATGACAACCACCGAGCTTGCTGCCATGTTGCAGAAACCAAAGAAGAGACCAAAGGTGACGATTGATCCTATCGAAGACGACGGGACGACCATGGGCAAGAGTCCAGACCGAAAGTTCAGAAGGGTACGCAGCGAAAACGATGCGCCGATTCCTAGCACGAGCGACGACTGGGAGAAGAGAAACCTGCCAAAGCCCGCCGACACACCTGTCGATGCAGTTTCTACTGATCTAGCTGAGTCGCTAGAGACACCGGCTGTGGTTGCTAGGAAGAAATCCGGTCTGGCAGCGCTCGTCAAGAAGACAGACCCTCGGCGCAAGTTTGTACGCACGCAGAGCTTGAATGTCGACACCAACATGCCGCCCGCTCAAGACACGGAATCGCCGTTGGTCAGTCCTATTGTAGACAAAGACATTGGGCCGTGGAGCACTGAGGCGGCGGATTTGTTCGACTGGAGGCCGCCGCGGAGTGTGGAGGTTGAGACCTGATCACTTGGTCGCGACTCAGTAACACTCAGACTTAAGAAATCATGATTGTATAGAAATGAACAGACATTTATCCAAGCCCATGATAACTTGATGGACTGGATTCCACAACATGTCTCTTGTTGCTCAGCTGAACGTGAATTCTCGCAACCCATAAACCTACCTTATTCCACACCCACACCGACCTAGTAATCCTACTCACTAAACTGACGTCGTATGACCAAGCCTGAGAGAGCATTACACAAGGAAACGCGATGCTTGGAGCGCGTTACATGGTTTCGACCTCATCGGCATTGAAGCACGTCAACATGTAGTTGAATCTCGACGACCTTGCCCTCAAAGACCTCGCTCTCTTCTGTTATCCCGACTTAAAGCGAGTGAGATCGACCGTTCAGCGGGCATGAAAGAAGTCAGAACACTGCTGCACTGAAAATGTTAATCCGATAATGCACGGGAAGGAGCTGGACGGCGACGCTTTGAGTCCGGTGTCTGACGACCATGAAAGCAAGAGGAAAGTTCTGGTAGATGCGGTCGCGAGGTCATGTGCAGACGTACTAGAGCTAACGACAAGTATGAGATTGCTGGGTTAAATGACTTGAGATTCTGCTTCTCGCCATGAATGGATATATTTCATAAGATGCGAAAGATTTATTGTAATTTACAAGGCTGCAGTGTTGGATTAGACAAATGGATCAATCAGACTCATGGAGGAGAGCAGCAGCATGTCAGAGCAGGAACATCCCCGAATGTAATCAAGCTGAGGAATTACTGCGTATGAACATCAGCCTTATATCTCTTCCTCTCCATTACCCGTCAATACGAGATTTGACCCCTCATAACTCACTACGCTCACCCCCGTCCCGCAGCTTGACACGCAGCGCCTCAACCGTAAATTCCACCTCCTCCCCATTCTGCACATGCGCCACCTTCCCAATCACGGCACCATCCTTGGGTTCGTTCGAATACGCCTCCAGCCCGTCAAAAACACCTGCACACGTTAGCACCGCACCACTGATAATCCCACTACGCATCACATACCTTCACACCCGCTCTCGTCCCCCTCGACCCAAAGCGGTAGAATCGGATAAATCGCACCTGGCGCAAAGAACACCACATCATCATGCACACTGTAGTGTCTCTGCGTCCCATTCGCCTTGATCCACTCCCGGACCTTCCACGGCAGGTCCTGCATGTCCATTTTGATCAGCTCGCGCTCGTTGCCGTGCGCGTCGATGCCGGACCAGGAGCCCGGGTAGGCTTGCGCGTTGTAGAAGACTTTGAGCTGGGGTGCAAAGACTTCGAGGTCCGGGTACAGTTGGGATAGCTTGTAGAGGGCGCCGCGGTGTGTGGTGCGGGTCAGGCAGGATTGGGAGAAGGGGGAGAGAGTTGTGGCGGTCCAAGTGCTGGTCCAGAGGGCGCCGATGGGGGTTGGGTCTTCTGGTGTCGCGGCGGCAGATGAGGAGGAGGAGGATGCGTCGCTGGCGGCTAATGCCGTTGCGAGCATGGGGATGAGCGCTAGGTACTTCATCTTTCGAGCTCGGTATTCTCTTCGCTGTCGTTGTGGTCTTGTGTTCCGGTCTTCCCAAAACTGACAGAATAATAACAGTGGTCTGGTAGGTGTGGTGCAGCGTCAGGAAGTAGCAGAATCGCGAATAAACGACAACAACCGTACTCGCTTGACGTGGATAGGGTAGTATGTATACCTCGAGACGAAAACTGCTCCGTAGCTCTTATCTATACCCTTAGAACTCATTATTGCACTCTGTCCTCTTCTCTTCCTCCTTTCATCTCTCTCGTCTACACCCGGATCCGCGCATTTCGTACCGCAGTTCCTGAATTTAAATTAATTGCTCTGCCCTGCTCGGAAATGGGGTGACTTGCCCGCGTTACTTACTGGGGGATCGCTGGGGGTTAAATGTTCGCTGGTGGGGCGCGTGTGGGGTATGGGGTTGCGGAGCGGGTAGAATAGATTAAAAGACCAGGTTTCCCTTTCTGGTCTTTGGGGCGCGGTATTTTAACTTGCGCTCTTTGCATTTTTCCCGCCTTAGCATTGTAGCGCATGGTAGCGCATTTGCCTTGTGCGTCGCTTTCGACATGGGGGCGATGTGGCCTTGGTGGAGTTGCGTGGTGCTGGGGAGGACTATTATAGTGATTATGATATCAATGACAAAATAACAATGTTTACGCGGTGACAGGTTTATAGACACGTGGTCATCTGGTGCTGTAAGCGAGCAATTTCTCCGGGCGCTGGACTGCGTTCTGTGTTATTGTAGTAGGAAGTGAGTAATCTGGTAAATAGACGAATTGGGAAGTGTGTGTTGTATTGGTGCTGCGATCTGCAAAGGCGACGCTTGAGTGTGGGGTAAGTAGCGCGATCTGTAGTGGGGTATTTGTATGGTGAGTCTCTAGAATCTTAACGTTTGGATTCCTTAGGTTATTCTTCAGGAAGCGTTGGGATGGGTTCTAGTGAGCTCCCGAAGGTGCTGATGTTGGCAACGTTGTCAATGTTCTTGAGGTTGGTGTGGCAGGTGCTATAATCAGTAACGTGTTGGATAAGCGAGTGAGCCAGGCAAGCGAGTGAGCCACCCTACCAACTTTCTACACCCTGTCACCTTGAATCGACTATGGCTCCACCAAGCCTACCCCAACACGCCTCTCATGAGGCTGATATACACCTTGCAATCTCAGCTCTTGATACAAATCACATTCAGACTGAAAGGCGCGCTGCAGCGACGTTTGAAGTCTCTCGCGCTACCCTCCACCGCCGACGCGCTGGCAGACCTGCCCGACGCGATTGCCAGCCCAATTCAAGGAAGCTCACCTAAGCAGAAGAGGAGGTGATAGTCCAGTATATACTCGACCTGGATCAACGTGGATTTGCGCCTACGTACGCAGCTGTACGTGATATGGCTGATAAGCTGCTGGCTGCGCGCGGCGCAGGCCAGGTTGGGCAGAAGTGGCCAGCCAACTTTGTCAGGCGTACAGACTCCCTCAAGACGCGATTCAATCGAGCGTATGATAGGCAGAGAGCTCTGTGCGAGGATCCTGTGTTGATCAGGAGCTGGTTTGAGCTCGTGGAGCAGACAAAGGCCAAGTACGGCATCTGTGACGAGGACGTCTACAACTTTGACGAGGCTGGCTTTATGATGGGCAAGATCATGACTTAGCTCGTTGTGACAGGGTCAGAGAGGAGAGGCCGACTAAAGGCTGTCTAGCCAGGCAATCGCGAGTGGGTGACGGTGATCCAAGGAATTAACGCTGCTGGCTGGGCTATCCCGCTGTTCATCATCTTTGCTGGCCAGCACCACCTATCTGCCTGGTACGAGGAGGATATACCTCGAGATTGGGCAATCGCTGTCAGCGACAACGGCTGGACGACTAACGAGCTTGGGGTTGAGTGGCTGAAGCACTTTATCAAGCATACAGAGGGCAAGGTAGTTGGAGCGCGTCGGCTGCTCATCCTTGATGGCCATGAGAGCCACCAGTCTCTTGAGTTTCGAGAGCTCTGCAAGGAGAACAATATCTACACGCTCTGCATGCCGCCTTACTCGTCGCACCTGCTGCAGCCACTTGACGTGGTCTGCTTCTTGGTGCTGAAGCGCGCGTACAGCCGTGAGATTGAGGCTCTGATCCGCCACCACATCAACTACATCACGAAGCTAGAATTTCTGCTAGCCTTCAAGGCAGCCTTTGAGCGATCGTTCACGTTAGCTAATATCTGCTCAGCCTTTTGAGGCGCAGGCCTTGTTCCACTCTAGCCAGACGTTGTTCTGTCAAAGCTAGATGTGCAGCTCCGTACACCTACACCAGTCGCTCTGCTAGAGGCTCCCTGGGAAGCCAAAACGCCAAGCAACGTACGTGAGCTTGAGGCTTAATTAACATTGATTTGTGATCGCGTGCGGCGGCACAAGAGCTCATCGCCAGCCTCAATTATTGAGGCAATTAGCCAGCTTAAGAAAGGGGCAGAGGTAATAATGCTCTTAGCTGAGCTGATGCGCGATCGGATCACCAGCCTTGAGAGAGCTAATGAGGCAGCAATAAAGCGTAGGCAGCGCAAAAAGAAGCGGATACAGAGGCAGGGGACCTTAACAAAGGGGGAGGGAGAGGATATACTCGCCCAGAGGGAGGCTGACTAGCAGATAGAGCGTGAACAGCGTCAAGGTGGAGGGCGATCAGGCCTCAGCCGCCAGGCTCTTGCGCGCTGCAAGAGGTGCAGAGAGACTGGGCACAACTTACGTACGTGCAAAAAAGATATTTTAGATACTGCTTAGTCTGCTATATTAATATATATATATCATCCCTTAACGTGGTTGGGATTTACGCTTGAACAGGTGCGTAAGCTTGGTGGGGTGGCTCACTCGCTTGCCTGGCTCACTCGCTTATCTAACACGTTATACACCCGTGTCTTGAGATATTGTAGCTTCGCTATTGGCAAACTGCACAAAATATGTATTGGCACTTGCGAGGATGCGTAGATTCTATTTTCCCGCGTTAAAGGGTTGCGCTGATATGGTTTTAGGCCACTGTTGGGCTGGAGGTCAATCAAGGGAGGCGTGGAAAACAAAACAGTGTGGGGAACAGTGGGGGGAATGGTGGGTTATCAACCAGGGAAACTGTTGTGCTACTTCAATAAGACTAATGTTCTATTTGTAACTGATTTCTTCTCCTATACATGGACTACTTCACCAGTAATCAATTCAAACTCCTTGCGCCAGCCCTTGCTAAGTTGTCAAAAGTTGAAAGTCTTGCATGTCTCCTTACATTGCACTCCCTTCTTGACACCTTTTCGTTGTTAGCCTACACACAGTGAACCAATCTGGCAAGAAGCGACTTACTGAAGTGTTCCGTCATGTGCGAGTGTTATGGATGTTGTCGGTTCTTCACTCTGGTCTCTCCTAGGTTGGCCACGGAGTGAGCTCGCGGGTAAGCTACTTAAGAACGCTAGATGTACAGGAAGCGCGACCGAATATGATGTTGCCGTGGCAGCACCATCGTTTTGTGCAATTTTCAGAAATTGATTTGACAAACGCCATGAGCAAACATGTGAAGAAGCTTGTACTTGGCGCTGCACTGAACAAACAGTAGCAGTGAAACGTCATATATGAGCTCCTCCATAGCCCATTTATCATGCTAGTTCAGCACTCGCAGCACGGGACTGCGGTCTAGCAAGATCCCTATGTGGCCTGAAAGAATGCAGCGGCTCTTGTTGGCGCGTCCATCTGATCTTCCTTTGGAGTTTCAAGGGCCGATACAAGTTGAAGCTTATCTGCGCTCTTTCAAAGAGCTTCTGTTGGACCTTTGATGCGGTCAAACTAGGCTGGCCCTCTTCGAGCAGCGCCTCGAACGTTTCGCGCAGCGCCCGCGTGAGTGACACTGGGCTCATTCCGTATTGACTCAGAGAAGTTTCGTCGAATGAAAGGCGTTCGTAAACTTTTCTGCCAATCGCCACTGTTGGAGTAGTGGTGTCAAGAGGATGAGGGCCAACGATTGTCACGACATCAGCGGAAGCAGATAGCAAAGGAGCCTCTGCAACGTTCCAACTGACAAAGTTAGAATCATTTCGACGCAGCTTTGATATCGGCCCGTACAAGCTGGTTCTGTTAATAATCACGATCAATCAATATTGGGTCTCAACATACCGTCTTCTTTTTGGCCAGACATACAAGTCTTCCAACCCGTGGCCCGTGTAATATACGATCAGAAGCTTGTTCGGATCGTCGTGGATAGAGACGTATCGTGAGACAGCATGGTTCAAAGAAGATTGTAGGTCTGCTTCATACATGGAGAGCTTAACGTCGTCGCATCCGAAGCCAAATTTTTCAAATACGTGCCGCAACCGCTCGATCTGCCGACCGTTAGTATCGACTGAGTTTCCTGTTCTATCATGGACGTTGTTACCTCTTCACTGTGAGTATTGCCGATTGGATCTTCCCAGTGAATCATCAATACCTCTACCTTCTGCAAGTTTTGGGGGATATTGGGCTTCTTTCCAGTACCATAGGTAACATTCTCCAAGCGGGCTTCTTGCTCGCATATTTCTTGACCAGCTCCGTCACCAATATAGCTGCTCCAAGGTCCCAATCGAAACGAGTTCAAGATCGCATTCGTGGCGTTTGGATTAAAAGGAGACGGGTTCTTTGTGTCTGGTGGCGGCCATATATTTGAAGTCTGCTCTTCGGATACTTTGTTGTCCGGCGGCGTTGTGATCATAGCGGTTGCTGGTGAGACTTCTTTCTGCAAGTCCGGAAACACGTGTCGTGCAGCCATGACATATGCAAATCCGTTTTCCGGGCAGCCAGCCACTATATGGCCATACAGCTCGCCAGTAGCTGCGTCAGTCACGGCTGAGCCGCAGTCACCGTCTGCGAGACATCCATCAATTCGGACAGAAAAGACTTCTTGGAAGGATGTCCCGTACGGGGGGCGATAGTCAGATACCGTGCTGAGCATAGTGCCAGTCATCTGCTCGCCCGAAGTGGTATAGGTGTGCACAAGTCCACCTCCGATGTTGGATTGCGCTAGCGGCAAGGTGCTCAAATCTTCTTGGTCTGCTGCCAAAAAAGTAGCAAGTTCGGGATTGCCGTCTCCAGTGACGGCGACGAGAGCCCAGTCTTTGTCTACAGACCATCGCGACAAGATACCAAGTGGTCGAAGTGACGCCAATGATGGCAGGTGCGCCTTCGAATTCAATGTCAATTCCGTTGACGTCTCCACCGCTGGATCTTCAAAGAAGCCATCAATAGATCCAGAAAATTTATCGTCCTCGCTGTCCTCAGAGGGTGTCGCTTCAAACCCCGTTTCGAACGTTTGAGATGAGGCTCCGTATGCTGAACCATGATTCACGACTGCACCCCCAATTCCCATCAACATGGTTGAGCCGAAGCTGGACAACGAGCAGATATCCTCATTATCCCTGGCGTATGGAGAGAATGGCTCAAACTCTGTTGAATCGCTGGAAGATGGGTAGTCATCAAAAGCTTGTGCCCGGCACAATTCTGTTACAGGCTCATCAATCGCCCCATCGCTGTACATACTCGTATCCCCGTCGAAGCTGTCGAGGTCGGAATCATCATCATACTCGTCGGCGGTGTCTTCTGCTGTGTCGTTCCTGTCGAAAAAAGCATGCGCGGCGGTAAGATAGAACGTTTGCCCGTGTACACGAATGAGGTTTGCTGTCGCAACACGTAGAGACGGGCCGTGGGCAACATAAATGGTCATACCCCCTGACCGCAGTGATCTTGATGGGTCGTAGAAGACCTCGGACACGGGTTGATGTGTTTGTCCGCTCGCATCGCCCCCTCTCCCGAGAGCAAGTGTTCGTAGCGGTGCGCCCCAACCTGGATCTCTTGAAGCTTCAGCAGTCACCCAGCCTGGATGTTTGTTCAGGATACCACACTCTTTTGTCAGTTTGCGTGCATCCTTTCGTTGACTAGAATTCTTGGAGACGAAGAGTACCGTTGGTTTAGCTGTACCCGGTATTCTACCAGCCATGTACGCGACTATGATTATGGAGTCCGGAGTCGACACAGATCCGAGGAGTCCATTTAGGTATTGCAAAATTTCTGGTTTGACATGAGAATGAAAATAATTCTGGACTATTTCTTCCAGCTCCCAATAGTGTACGCCAAACTTGTTCGTTCCAATGGGGTGTCCGACCGGTTTTGCGTATGCAATAGTTGTAGTGTGGACTGCTTTATCAACAGAAAAGGACTTGGGTTGAGTTGTCATGGCCTGAGGGCATTGATTGATAGGCAGTGTAGTTATAAAAATTCCAGATGATGTTTAGTGAGTCAAATTGTTACAGATGATAGGTAGAGGTAACTTTTGACTCTGCAGAGCATCTGAGTTATACAAGTCCGACTCGCCTGTCGGAATCCTTCAAGTGGCAGTGTCGGAGTGCGGGGGCGCAGTTCCAATCCTGTGTAACCATTGGGCGCTTAGAACGCTGCAGTGCAATCTACATGAGGCAACATCAGCTGCAGAACTGTATGCCGAAACCTGTGTTGTTAGCGACGGGCGCCTCGCTTCTAAGGATCCAAGCAATCCATGCAACCCAAGTCGCGGCTAACCAGTCAGTGGCATTCTCAGATACAAGCCACCCGTATGAAGAGGGCTGAGTCGAACATTGAGGCACTGCCACTACTTCGTTCGTGATTTATGCCAATGTCGGCTACCTAATGCAGCCTTAGGAAAGACATAGTCGCGTCTTGTTAATACTTCGAGTTTACCTAACGCATTGGTTTTTTTCAGTGTGTTTCAATCACCATAATGGCACTCGATTCACCTCTAAATTCGTCTTCGAATCACCCTAAGACCAGGAATGCAATCAAAGAACAATTTTGGACGCCATCCAATTCATCCGCGCACCAACAAGATACTCTGGACTGGGATTCGTACTTCAGATACTATGACAGCCAATGTCAAGCCGCATTGGTCGACCGAGGACGATTCGTCATGGCGAAAACACACCAGGATATCCTCGACCTAATACACCAATTCCACAATGGCGCTTCTCGGGAATCTATCAAGGAGCGCCTGATATCGAAAGCTTCCATATGTGATCAACCCAATCAAGAGGAGATGCTCAATGGTGCAATTGATTTGGCAGCTCGACTGTACCTGATGGTCAACGTAGGGGCAGATGCGCGAACGATTTCCGAACAAACGCGATTGAAATGGATCACAGGCAGCTTAGAAGAGGCTCTACACACACATTTCGGGGAGCCACAAATCCTAAGTCATAGTGGTCTTAGGCTCGATCCAATGTTTACAGCGTGCAACCTAGAACGTGTCGCGGGCATCAGGATTGTACCGACCGATAACCTCGCGGATCATCTGAGAATATTAGATCGAGAGGGGGCACTTGCTGTGTTCCACAATGTCTCGTTTCTCAAGCAACACGTTAGGTATGCGGACATGTACTCAAGTATACGCAGATCTGTAGACTGACAAAGCGTAGCACCGTACTGCCTGACAGACTCGTGGCCGAAACGCTTCAGACGCTTGCTCTCCTCTTTCCCTTGAATGACCAAGAGACACAGAATTGGCTCAGGAAGCGGACCAAACCATTGGGTTTGGACAAAGCATTGGCTATGTGTGCGCCCTTGAAACCGCATGATCGACAGTTCGAGAAGTTCACTTTCTGGCATGACCGGCTCGTCATTTTGAAACAAGCTTTCGATCAATCTCGACCTTTGACCATCTCTCAATGGTGGCATGATCGTCGTAACGGAGTTCAGTGGTACACATTCTGGGTCGCAATCATTGTGTTGATTCTGACAATTTTCTTTGGGCTAGTGCAGAGCATCGAAGGGGCTTTGCAGGTTTACAAGGCTTTTCACCCGACATGACGGGAAGGCCAATCGTGAACTCGTCGTTCGACGACAGTGCTACTCTGGAAGCCGAATCGAAGTAGGAAAGTAGGTAGCGAGATGTTACTTGATCAGTTTCGCTGGCTTCTGGTCCCCTCCGAGTGTCTTCTTTCTCTGTTTGACCATATAT
This sequence comes from Phoma sp. RAV-16-625, assembly GCA_004335185.1. Classification (NCBI taxonomy): domain Eukaryota; kingdom Fungi; phylum Ascomycota; class Dothideomycetes; order Pleosporales; family Didymellaceae; genus Phoma; species Phoma sp. RAV-16-625. The sequence goes on along the minus strand of SAUA01000202.1, from coordinate 2,639 downwards.
GTGAACATCATATAAGCGCCTTGATCGTTAGTCGACGAAACGAGAACAGTATTATCAATGCAAGACCTACCAGGAACATATAACGCCAGCAAGAAGTAAAATACTGGCGGAAGTATAGGGCTAACCTTGCCCACAGGCTCAATGCTCTTGTACATCAACCACCACTCCGCCCCAATACCGGCCGGGTAAAGAGGATAAAACATGGTATATCTGCAGTGATCAGCTTGCGCCGGCGGAAATCTCGTATTTGGGCTTACCTGAGCCAGATTAGAGCCAGTGGCGCCTTGCCATGGAGATTCAGAGCAAGGTACAGGTAGCGAATGGAGTCCGCGACCGACCAAGCAAGTACCAGGACCAAAAAGGCTGGAGATGCAGCTGTACTTGCAGGGAAGCTGTACCAGATCATCCAGACCTGGATCACACGTGTGAAGACCTGCGTGGCTGTAGTGCTGACAGGTGATTTGATCAGACCTAAAACAATGAGCATTGACAGGTTGAATGTTCCGTGAATGTGCCTACCAACGGCCGCATGCACGACCTCAATGAGCGTGAGAGTCTGGATCCAACGCGCGCGAGGCTCAACAGCCTCAAACAAAACAAACTTGCCGCTCGCAGCATGATTGGTTGCGGTGATGCCTACTGAAACCCATAGTGTAGCAAAGAGCAGGTTGTATGCGGTCAGGTACAGGGTGCGAGGCTGAGACCACGATGCAGGTGCTGTCAAGCCGCGCGCGTCCTGGTGCGAGGTCTGGCCGTTGCGAGCCATCTTGAGCTGAATGCGCTGCGAAGTTTTACTATTAGTTTAGGTCAGGAGAGGAACGAACGTCGACGAAAATTTAGGTCTTGATGTTCTCACGGAGTCAGGTCGAAACTGGTACGTGTACCGAGGTTAGAATCCATTCGCTTATCTGCATTCTTTTCAACAAATTTCCAATGTCACCACTTTGACGAACTTCTGTCGCTCGAAGCGGGTGAAATCATGTTTCGTTTACTGGTGGTTTACCTTTTCGCTGTGAAGTTAACGCTTTTTGGCTTACAGTCAGTACGACATCAAAGCAAACATGGTAGAACCAGAGAAGTACTCTGGTACAGTGAATACCAGTCAATCATAGATTATGAGGAGCTGTCATTCTTTGCGAACACATGGTGTTGCTAAGAAAAGCCGCTCAGTGCGGGATGTGACAGATGTTGACAGTCTGGTAACACGCTAGTGACGCGATGAAAGCGGGGCCTGGAAATGTTCACCAGGAAATCATAACCACGTTACCCTTCTCCTTCGTGTTGCACACTCAACGAACAGAAAACAGCTTTCAATAATAAAGCAGTATATTCCAATATCTTGGAGTGTAAAATTCTACTGCCCTTGGATTAGGACCCAACGTACTTTAGCCTCCAGTCAGCTTACCTGTAGACCTCGACCTCTCAACTATGCAGTCCTTCCCATGCGTTGCGCTCAAGACCATCTCTCCATGGGTGCAGAGGCCTGTGCTTTGTCGAAACAACGATCAAAAGCGGCTCTGAAACCTGACAACTGACTTGCATGAACGATTGCAGTGTTTGACACCGCAGTGGGGCCTTGCCATGGTAGGTCTTCCCCGCCAAACTATTCGGACCCGTGTTCTCCGTGGCTAATCGGACCTTACATTCGAAAGATCCATGTAGACCGCTCCCTAAACACCATGCTTGTGCTTTGCTAGAGTTAATGCATGTAGTCGCAGGGCGAGTTTCAACCTCTGCCAGAGAGCATCACAGCTCTCGGTGCATACCATAATTGCGCCGGAGTGGATTGTGCGTGATCGTTGTGGACAGATGTGACAGCTAGGGAATGCTTCAACGCCGGTGCAGTGGAAGAGTATATAGTAGTCACAGCTTCCTTCATACTATAATCATCAAGTCGATCTTGTTCACCTTCAACAACAGTCTGCGACTCTTCCAATATTCCAATTCAAACAAACAGCTGGACTGCTTGTATCTTTTAAATAAAAACATCCTCGTCTCAAAAATCGACAATGCGTTTTACTATCGCAACCGCAACTGCAACCATTCTTCTCGGTTTGCTCGCATCTGCCGCAGCTGGTCCCGTCCCATTTGATCCTGCCGAAGCTGATCCTGCCACTCTCAAGCAACGAGACGAGTTTCGCGCGCCGACTGTACGCCATTTGACCACCGCTCCTGGGCTAGAAGCTGCTGCACTTGCGGAAGATCTGCAATGGAAGCGTGAACTAGAAATCCAGGCAGCAAGCGTAACGAGTGGCGAGGGGGATGTCCAAGCTAGGGCCACCAAAAGCAAGGGCACCAACAGTAAGAGCAGCAAAAAGAAGGGCAAGAAGAGTAAAAAGAACAAGAAGAAGAAGGGCAAGAAAAGCAAGGGCAAGGGCAAGAAAGCTAAGGCTACCAAAAGCAAGGGCGGCAAGAGCAAGGCAAATGCAAGTACCGGATCTAGCAACAGTACCTTGGTGAACGCGGGAAACAAGCCATCATCCACAGGGAATAAGGGTAGCAATAGCGCTGCCAGCCCTACGAGCAAGACCAGCAAGAACAGCAAGGCTAGCAAGAAGAGCACCGCCAACAAGAACAGCGCTGCCAAACCGAATAGCAAGGCCAGCAACGACAAAAAACACAGACAAAACATCAAATAA
>SAUA01000201.1:0-39395 GCA_004335185.1 Phoma sp. RAV-16-625 | reverse complement strand
GGGCCGGGCTGATATGAGACCAGACTGTCCAGCGGAAAACGGAAGTGGGGAGTGATACGCTAGGCCGCAGGCAGGACTGCGAAGAATGCGGGTGCAGCGAGGGCTGCAGTGATGGAAGGATAGTTGAGGGCAGAGAGACAGAGAGCGAATGCTCAGGCCAGTGCATGCAGAGGGGATTTGGGGGGTGTGGACTCGAGAGCTGGTGGCTCAGGCGCTGGGCTGCGCGCTCGGATCGCAGGGCTGGTCGAGAGCAAGGTACCGCGCAAGCCAATCGCGGCGGCAGCAAGGGTGTGGGCGCGGGCAGCGCAGACGGGAATGGATGGGCGTTGGGGGTGTATCTTCAGTCGCGGGATGTGGATGTGGATGTGGATGTAGACGTGGACGTGGGTGTGCGGTGGCTCCAGCTCCGCGCGGCAGTGAGGTTCAGACAGAGCGGCAGGGCAGAGGGCATCTGACAGCGTGTGGGAGAGGGAGGAACGGCACGGTGCAGGAGCAAGAGAGAGTGTGCAAGGTGTGGGAGGGGTGGGTGTGGGAGGCAGAGCTTGGGTGGAAGCACACGGGGCGCTCTTGCTAAAAGCGACGTCGCCCACCCGTGGATGGGAAGGCGCGCGTTGGGACTGGCGCTGGGGAGGGCGCTGGGGACCGACTGATGCTGGAGACTTGCTGCTGGGGGACGGGCGCTGGGAACTGGGCTTTGGCTTGACCCGGAAAGCCTGGACAGCACCGCGAGTCCGCAACCACCGCGACCGCCGCCCATGACGGCCTGAGCTGATTCGGCCGTGCGAGTACGCCAGACATTCGCAGCCCACCGAGTCGCACAGGTACCGCCAAAGACGTGCGCGATAGCGTACCACGCCCACCGACTCTGACGGCACTGGCACGGCTGTGAGGATTGCGCATCCTTGCGCGCTGCACCGCGCCTGCCCTCTCTGCTCGACGCTGCTCCACGCGTGCCTTCCCAATTAGTCGACCGTTCGTCTCACCACGCACCATGCACCACGCACCATTCGCCATTCACCACACCTGCGTGCTCTCTGCTCTCTGCTCTCTGCTCTCTGCTCTCTGCTCTCTGCTCTCTGCTCTCTCCTCTCTCCTCTCTCCATCAGTCACCAGCCACTAGCCACCAGCACTCACGCTGTCTGGACAGTGGACGCTGCCGTGCTCGGCCATACCTCCTACGAGCCCAAATATACTCTGGCCCTCTCCAACCTTGCTCCCTGTCACCATGGCCTCCTCCCGCTGCCGCCATGCTCCAGCCATCTTGGGCCAAACCGCGCCGGTAAAGCATCGCGCTCCTACTGGCTGGCCGCCCTAATGCTCTATCCAACGATTCCAACTCCTTGACTACAGCGGAGCCCAACGCCGCTGCAGCGTGGGAGGCTCGACGCCGCCGTGTCATGTGCACACTCAGACGTGGCGTTTTTTCCTTCTTTCTGTCTTCCTTCTTCTGCTTTGCACCACATCCTGCGCGACCTACCCACTTGCTGAAGAGGCTCTGCGCTGCTCACCACCTCACACAGGCGTCTGCTGCACGCTGCTTTCACCACATCCTTGTGCATGCGCATCTGCTAGCAAGCTTTCAGGCTATCGCAAGCGGCATCGTGCGGGCGCAGTCAACGTTCTTCACAGGCAATCGGTCCTGCTCCGAACTCACAAGAGGCCGCTCTCAGCTCGCTAGCGAGCGACGGCTCACCGCGTCTGTGGGAAGTCGCCGTGGCCGCTTTTGTGGCCTGCTAACCATCCCTCTGGCGCTGAATTGCCGGGATGCGAACGGCGAATCACAGTCTCGGGCCTGGTTGGTAGGCGATCATCCTGCGTCCAGCAAGTGGGACCCTAACGATCTTCGTCTAAACTTGAACCGCTGTTCATGGGCAATCGCTGCCCTGCTGCAGACGCACAAGCTGCCACACCCTCCGTCAGCTGCACCACTGCCGGCGACGCTGGCGGTAATGAACCGGCTGCATTTGCAGACAACCACTGCGGGGCTGTTGAACCCTACCAGACAAACCTCCGAGCATGCCTGCAGCTTTACAAGTCAGACTTGGGTCAGACGCAACACAGACGCAGGCAGGGCCGTGTGGCCGCCAATCACGGCAGTCCGAGAGACCTTCGGTATGCCGAAGCCACTGCCATGCCGGTCCTATTGCTAAGCGATCGCGCTGTCTCTCCCGCCTCTGATGTCGACGAGCGCATCGTAAAGTGCGTGTCTACAAAACAGCACGCGGCTTGCGAGAACCAGGTTACTGGCCTTGACGTTGGCGCCGCCACACACCCTTACCTGGCTCTTCACCCAGCAGGTACCCTATGAGCAAGTGGTACACGACAAGACGCTTCTCCTTTGGGAGAGGCTCACTTTTCATGTGCCTATATGAATCGGTCTATATGACATCCGTGAAACACCGCCACGTGGTTCCACCTACTACCAACCCGTCCCATCAATTCTACCATGCAACCAACCAACCCTGTGCTGCCCAACGGAGTGGCCTTCCTATGGCTGAGCAGACATCAGCGGGAGTGAGGATTCACCAAGAGCGTACAAATGACATGCTCGAGATCAGCCATCTCTACCAACACATATGCTTATGTACCAACGTGTCCAGCAGCTACACGCAAAGAGCAATGGCACGAATATGCGCATGCCGTTGTGTTACTGTGCCTCGAGTCCGCATTTAGCCCAGTCACCGGAAGTTGCATGTCAAAACGCAGCTGACACCTTTTCGGCCTCGTTACTCCAGACACAGTCCTTCGTGACTCTCGATGCTGCCCAGGTCGGGCGCTCGTCAACAGCCGGTCTGAACCAAAACCAGGGCAACGACACCAGCCTCCTTAACGAATGATCCAGGATAGTACCACATGCTGGTGAGGGACTACTTTTGACCATAGATTTCCGGGAAAACTTCAACCCAAACGCGGGTTCTCTCAGAACACACAAACCCACGTCGCGTCATGTATCGCCGAAGCCGCGCTGGGTTCAAAAGCTGGCAAAAGATATGGCTCAATGCGCCGGCAATGAGCGTATACTTTATACTGCATAGACTGCACACGCAGTCCGAATCTTAGACACCCTAGTCGACACTTCTTCTCGATTGTCAGCAGGAACCAACTGCGCATCGACCCGTCAATACAGTAAAGCGCTTGTACCACAACGCTGCCAACATTTCGTCTTCCGTTAATGGACGAGTGCTCAAATTCTCGTACAGAATCTCATACGAATAAGCAGATAAAAACCCAGGAGTCGATCTTGCCATGACGGCAACATGATCCAGCATCGGAACTATTCTACAAAGAGTGCAAGAACTTAGAATATTGCTCGGAGGAACAAATAGTTTCCATTCCTAGGCTCGGCCCGGACGACGTGCAGGGTTTCACAGGATTCAGGGTATTTTCTATACCATGGCAGAAGAAGGCATGTTACATGTTCTACTTGGCAACATTATACTCAGAACACCCTTGCCTGCGAGCAGGCATCGTTCTTACATCTCTCTTGGCTTTGTACTCTCAACGCACTTTCCGCCTGGACTTCTGTATAGCTGATATCCTTGAGCCGAGGATGCACATGCCTTCACCTGGCTCACTCAAGCACGTTACTATAAGAAAGCTCGCAAAGTCCACTAACCCTGCGTGTATTGTCCTTACGAGACAGATCGAAGGTTCTTGTACGCAAACAACGCTTGCATACCCTGTTCGCGGAACTGGGAGTCAGACGCTTGAATTCCCTTGCTGATTGTTGGCGGAGATCGTTCCGGGTACGAGACATTGGCGTCCAGTTCCACTTCAATATGAACCCACCCTCGTTCAGCCTTTCGATTCACAAACGCGTCCACACCGATGAAAGGTAACAGCTAATCGGTGCGTCATTCCAGCTCGTCTACACCGCCTATCTCCGCGTTCACTACACGAAAAGTGGCTCAAACAGCGCGAAGGCAGTGAAGGTCTGATTGTTCCGACTACATTCCCTGCCAAGCAAGATGAGCAAAGGCTTCCGATACTCACTCCAGTATCTGCACGCAGCATTGGTCAAGGGTGGGTGCGTGCAGTGGTGCCATACCATCGGACCGTTGGTAACGAAGTTTGCTGTCAGCACGCCATTGCGGGCAAGCGCGACCTGAGAATCCACCTCCTCCAGATGTAATCCCGCAGCTGAGATCACCCGTGACTTGCTGTGAACGAGGTGAGTGCAACGATCCAAGTCCCTGTGATCAAGTGTTTTCCCGCGAGTGTGTGACTCATTGTGCTGATGAGCAGAGAGACAAAGAATCATCGCATCCAAACTACTTGATTGGATACTGAGAACTTTCCTGTAAGCTGACGGACGTCACGGCCAGCGTTGCCCCACATCAACCTTCTAGGTTCACTGCATGCGCAGAGATATGGTTGACTCAATTGGGCATCAAGACGCATAGCTGAGCCAACCTCCTCGATGGCACCTTCGATTGTGACAGTGACCTTATCAGAAGCACCAGTTCGAAAGTAACCACTATTACCGCTGGGAAGCAGTCATCAGCACAGCTGGTCACTAAACTTTCGGGCCAAGCAATCGGGCTCGCTGAGTCTCAGAGAAGGCAAACATGCTTCTCGATAGCAAACAATGGTTGACTTTGGTAAAGGACAAAAGGTAAGACATTGTGCACATATAAAGGCTGTATGTTCGACCACAAGCAGCTCGTGGCGTCCAGGAAACGCGCTTCCAGTTCGGTCTGTGACAGTCATGACAGCCTTGCATCAACGCAATGAGGCTCTGCTAGATCTCAGAAGGACCTCACCTCTCGCCTGGTCACCTCTTGCCCGGAACTATCTGCTGGCTTCCTCGTTAATGTTCTAGGTGAAATAGCTCACTGTAGCTGTTCAAGCTGAGTTTCATCTAACACAATGGGGTGGAGAAATTGAACAGTAGCAGCTGTTTGGGCATGTCTTTGCCCCCTTCCTCTTATATAAGTAGCTTACATGTGTGACGTCTCAACTCCCACACCACGCTTTCCAAAATGACCAACTCAAATGTTTTAACGCACTGGCTTGCGGAGTTCGACAGACTCGACACAGATTGGAATACTACAACGTTCGCAGTCAGTGGTCTTGGCAGACTGCCAGTAGAGTTGCTTCGAATTATCATTTGCTACATCCCGGTCCCCAGTCTTCCTGCTCTGGCGAGTGTTGGCCCATGTATTCGAACGGTCGTCGATGAAAGCTTATATACCTGTATCGATCTCTCCCAAAACCAACTAGATAATGATAGTCACTCCTCGTCGCTCTATCGAACCTTGGTCAGCTGTCCTCAACTCGCTCAGATGGTCAGCAAGTTCGCGGCTACTGTTCATGACATTGAAGTCAAGATGGACCTCCCCATGCCAGTGGTATTCCCTGGCGGATTGCACTCTGCGGCGACTATCAAGGTTTCTGTACCACAGCTGGCAGTGACCGGTCAGATCATTCAACAACGCCTCCCCAACCTCAAAGACCTGAGCTTGGCAATTATAAAGAACAACTACTTACTAGCTTCTAACCCGCTAGAAAAGCTATTCCCAGGATTTGATAGCACAACAGCACATCTTCTGCCAAGCTTTGGCTCGAACATCGTCCGACTGAGCTACACCGGCGCCGAATTCCACTGGATACTGGCGAGATTCCCCCGTCTCCAGGAGCTTTATATCCAACGTGCATGCACAATTTTGCCAGACGGAGCTCCGGACCAAGTCAACTCCAGCGTCACGTCTTTGGGAGTCTTATTTCGCTCAGAAATTCTAACTATAGGAAACCAACCTCATGCTCTTACGCCACTCCTTGCTCACTTTCCACAGCTCGACAAGCTTAGGGTGACCGTCCTTGACCATAAACACGAACTGGGCAGTATCGCAGACATTGATGTTACGAACCCAGGAAACTACGACCCCTTAGTGCAGAAGCTCGCGTCGCTTGCGTGTTCGCTGACCAGTCTAGACCTCGGTGCATGCATGTCAGATGAAAGCAACGGTAACGTGTTCCTCCACCACGTCCAACCCTGCAACGGCTTTTTGATGTTCAAAAGCCTCAAGAACCTGGTCGTGCCATACCAGTGCCTCCTCGGACCTGCATTCGCGCGGGTCGATGAGTTTCCAGCACCAGCGTCTATACTCCCGCCGACGCTTGTGCGTCTGGAGGTACACTGTCCCCATCTTGAATTCTACGACTGGCTCATGCGGATTCGTAATGATCGTAGGCAGCTCTGCTACTTGTCAGATGTGCGCCTCGAGTGCCACAGTGCTGTTGGGGACGACTACACTGAAGTGGCTCTTATCCACTCTCCGCATCCTGTGCTTGAGGTTTTGCAGGAGTTTGGAATCAGCTTGAGTGTAGGGTATGGGGAGCAGGAATCGCGCGTACACTGGGACCTCTACGACATGAAGGCGATGGATATCTTGAACTGGATCGAGTCTTTGACTGCGTAGCCTTGAACAACGAATTTACCAGGGTGAAAGAGACCCTCAACTCTCACAGTGGGGTCTATTGGTAGCGGGCATGGGTTACTTATAGAAGGGTAAGGTTGATAGCACATCATATACATCTGAGAACCGCTGACGAGCCACTTGGCATTCACGTCTCTACACCAACACCAGGTGCAATTAACAACGCATACCCAGACCTTTTGACAAATCTACTTGTACTATGTACGTTCTGCCAATACTGTCTAGCAACTCTACAAAGTTTCAAAGTGCTAGCCTAAAGGTTATGTAGGCTGTGTTGATAAGAAGATTTGTGTGATCTTGCAATTTTGAGTTCCGGGCACCTGATCGACGCGCATAGCTTGCAAACCAACACATTCAATCCAAGCCCAACAACCACCCTGAGCGAATTGTCCCTCTCTGCGCCCAAGGACTCAATCCCCACTCAACCTGCGCAAACACTCGCAACAACTACAACATGAACGCAACCAAAAAAAAACTCATCTTGGCATCCCCCTCCGCACAAAACCCTCACCCCACTCTACCTTCCCTAGCGCACCGCACAGACCGGCCGCCTCTTCTAGCCTCCCGCACAAGTCTCGCACTCCACTCCGCACAATGACCGCAAAGTGTGGCGCGACCAATTATATCGTCGCAGCCACGGTTCTGAGGCGAAGGAGGTGGAGATGCTGGGAGACTAGTTTGGGGCAAGCGGTGGTGATTGGGTGAGTTTATCGGATGGTTTGGATCGTGGTAGAGGAAAGTTTGATAAGGCGACCGCACAAGTCGCGCAGGAAGGTATATAAAAACATCTCGATTCTCCTGTATTGAGTTCGACATCACAACCATCAATCAGTCAATCCATCACTTAACAAACAAACAAACAAATCCCACCTACCAACTCAATCCATCAACCACCACCACCCACCAAAATGCAGTCCCCCATCTCCACCCCCATCAACTACGGCAACTGCGGCTGCTCATCCAGCAACACCTGCAACTGCGGCAAGGACTGCACTTGCGACAACTGCCCTGTACGTTTCATCTCTTTCGAAATCTACACGCAGTGATGGACTTGGCTAACGTGAACATAGCACAAGGAGTAAATCTTGTTGGTTTTGAGTGGCGAGGTCATGGAGAATAGGAGGGCGTTTTGTGCTGATGCGGGCTAGATGAGCACATGACAACAGCGAAGACGGAGGTGTGCTGTGGATCGGAGTTTTATTTAGCTTGAGATACCAAGACGACGAGAACGTCGAGAAATGATTACGCTATTAACAAACTACATCTTTGTCGCTGCAGTGACTGTGCTTCGGGTGTTACTACCTCTTCCAGCCTCTCAATGCCAACGCTTGGCCACAAGTTCTTTGTTGTCTGTATTCGTTCGACCTCAGCTTCGTCTCCACAATGCCCTAGCCACAACAGACTGTAACGTTCTCCTCCATGCGATCCGAGCCGCCCCTGCCGACACTGAAGCTCTCCCACCCACAGATGAAGTACCCAAGATACGCGCCGATGAAGATGCAGATGATAATGTATCCGTTGTAGTACATAGCTAGCAGCATGACAAAGTACGCTACTGCGAACTGCAACATGTGAAGAAGGGCGCGGATCGCCTGTTGGACGACGCTGGGGCGAAAGTTTTGGGCTTTTGGGGCGAGAGCTGTGGTGGTTGCTGGATTTTTCCTCGAGTCGTTGTCAGAAGATGCGGAGGAGACGGCTGCAGTGACTGGAGCGTGCGAGGTCAAGTATTGGTTGACGATGTAGCGATCGTACTCTTTGCCGGCGCGGCGGAGGGCTTCGAGGAGGATCACGAGGAGGATCACTCCGATGCAGGATCCTGCGAACATGCCATTCGAAGTGTTGTGCCATGATCGAGAGACGAAGCCTGCCAATGGTTAGTACGCTATTCTGTAATATGGGATGATGCAGCGAGTGCATGATCAGTGACCAGTTTCCGTTGGCCAGCAAATTCGTAACGAACACAAAATGACAAAGTGAAAATACGTACAGGAATCAACAGTGTACCAGTTCCACAACATCTAACAACTGAGTCAGCCATGTCTGTCAAGTTTTTGCCTTGACTTTTTCCTACGCTAATCTTGCAATCTCCGCCCATACTCATGCCACCTCCACCCATTGACATCCCAGTGCTGGAAGCCATAGCAGCGGTACCTGACGCAGTCTGTGTCATTCCTGACATGCCAGACATGAACATGCCTGTGGTAGAAGCCATCATATTGTGATCCATGCTTGTATATTGAGTGGTTGCGGCTCGAGTAAGGGAGTGCTGAGTGGTTTGATGGTGTCGACGTAAGGCGAAAAGGTCGGCAGCGATTGAAGTCGCAGAGTTTTGAAATGCCGGTGAAGATGATACGAGCAAGTTTTGAGCAAGTTATTTGGTTGAAGGCGGGGGTGGTGAAAGCTGGTAGGAGCGACGTGTTGATGCACAATCGAACCTGTTTTCGCTATTTTCGTCTATCGATCTGAACACGCGATGGTTCGGCTTGGGAACTATGAGATACCTCAATAGACAGAGCGGGAGGATATGGTCGGACTTTTGAAGCTGAACTCGCCTGTAGAACAGACGTGCATACCCTCACACCGCAGGTCGGTGGCACCCGAACACCAAGGCCCCGAAGCATCCCTCAAGGTCGCCGTTTCGGTACCTTTACCTTCCATAACCACAATAGCGATCGAATAGTATGCACGGGATGATGTTGCAGGATGAGCAGGAAGGATTTGAGATGCTTGGCTGGAAGAACGCCTTCCTTTCACAGGTTAGAGGCCCCGCTTATCGAGAGCATTTGCGCGCTTTCAACGCCACGAAGAGGCTTGCAGTCAGATCATCTCACCACTGACCTCTTTTCCCAAGGGTTTTCGAGTGTATCGGTGCGGTACGCATGGACGTGAAGTCTAGGTTGTGGGGGCCACCTTGCATCGGGTGGCTTGCAGATAGGTGCGGGCAAGATAGATTGCACAGTGTGCGACTTTTGGAACCATGTCGGAAACCGTCACTCAGTAAGCCCCGAGCAGCGGGGCCTTGCATATGAGTGCGACTAAAGTTACTGCCCGAAGTAACTGTTTTGTGGTCTTCGCTCGAGACGAAAGTTGGCAGCCTATGTATAGAAAGGGCGTTTGAAATAACTCAACCACTGCGATTCTTTGTCTTCCTGAAATGTAGGCTAGTCTCCATGTGAATTGAATAGTTCTACTGAATTTCCACGTGGTAATCCTGCGACACTGTCGCGCGAGTCGAACACGTGTTCGTGCAACCTTTGATTGACTGGAGCCGTCAAAATAGTACCACTGGCTGCTCACAATCGCACGATGCCTCCATTCGAGACGCTTTCATTCCTCGCAAAAGGATCAAAATTCGGATCTGTAATTCGCTGATGCTCCAGTATGTTTGCGATGAACGTGGCATTCTTTGGGCTGTATGTCTGCTCAACAAAGTGCAGCATAAGATCGAGACCGGCTATCACCCCCGAGGAACTCCAGATAGGCGGGAAAGTGGACTGGTCCTCGACCCAACGTGCGTGAGGCACCCATGTTGTGTTAGGCCCCGCCTTGATAGCATTTGGCCATGATGTCTTGTTTGTTGTTGCCTTCCTGCCGTTCATGATGCCAGCCCTTGCGGCTAGAGCAGAACCAGTGCAGATAGTAAGAACTTGCTTAACGTTTGGTGCTGTTCGCGCGATGTAGTCAAGTGTAGTGTTTAGCGCAGGATTACGCCAGCCAGGGCCGCCGGCAATGATTAAGACATCTAGTTCAGGCGCCGTCGCAAATGTATGTGTTGGTGGAAGCACGGGGTACACCGAAGAGTTGAACGGGTTCATCGAAGCCAATGATGGTTCTGAAGTGACCGGATCCATTGTCTCGGCGACTAAAGCGATATCAATCTTGTACAGCCCACTTAGGAATTGGAGGATCTCAATGGGCCCGTGCACGTCCAGAAGGTCGAACATGCGGAAAAGCACGATGCCATACGTGCGGGGTAGTGTAGTGTTAGTGGCTGCAAATGGTCAGTCCTTGGTTGACTACGATCTCGATGTGAGCTTACTGGCTGCAGCTCCACAGAGCTGCAAAGTGATGATGGGTATGACTACCCTAAAGACACCTAGAGGCCTCATAGTGAAGTATCAACGCGGTGACGAGGAGATTTGGAAGGGAAGAAATCCAAATGGACAGAAGACAAGGAGAGCAGAGGGACAGAGATTGTTCATGTACTCAGCATAGTGCCTATTATTGAATTAGGAGCCCGTTGTTCCTGATTGATCATAATCTGGGCGTTCAGCTTATTGGTCACAGAAATTTGTTAACAAATGACTTTGGTTGGCGCTGCATGCACGAAAGCTCAACCCCGGCATGCGCATAGTATAGGCTGATAACGTTCCGGGGGTCGATTTGCGCGCGTTTCTTATACGAAGCTAGAAGGAGTAAGACGCGAAGCTGACGAAGGAAGGGAGGAAATGCCAAGGTGGCAGGGCGCCTAATGTGGGGCGCAAAGTCACCAGTCGTTCACCGTTTCGCTTCGCAATGCTCCCTACATCACAATTCACACAATCGGCTTCATGTTTCTACGTCAGAGACAAAGGATCTCTGAGAAATTAAAATGCATTATGAGAAATCGCACCATGCGAGTTGAAGCTACGGACAACCGCGCTAATGGTATATAGAGAAGGCCAACTTCTTGAAACGCCAATGTCAAGTCCTACTATCGAAGCAGCTCACTCGATGCTCGCTGACTCCACGCGTAAAAAAACAGGAGAAGAATTTAAACTTCCGAAGATACGAGATGGTGATGTTTCGTCGATGCAGACGGCAAAGATGGATTTACACCGCCTGAGTTCGAAGCTGTGGGAGGTTGTTCTGAACGAACATGCGCAGCCTGCTCGTCTTCTCCCCAGGTCGAACCCAGTGCGAGTCAACACGCTTGAATGGGCGAGGCTCGATAGGCGATTGCGTGACTGTCGCACCATCCTTCTCGGCAACAGGGGAGCAGATGGCAATGGACGTCTTGGTACGAACGATAGGAGAACCGACAGGGTTGCGAACTTTCTGTAGCACCGGGGACCACAGAGATGACGCACTTCTCCTTGATTGAGGAGAACAAATGACGATTGGCCGTCCTCCATTCCCTGAGTCTGTCACCACGAGCGGGTTCTTCCTCCCAACAACTGGAGAACAGATGACAATCGGGTGCTGCTTCTCTGCCAACGGAGACACCACCACAATGGTACCCTTTTTCTGATCGAAGATAGTGACTTTTTCGACTGCCATTTGAGGAATGATGAGCTTCGTTGGGGTAGGCACTCGAGCTGCAGCACGCTTCAAGCTGAAGTATGAGCCATCAGGACCGTTCACCCATGATCCTGTATAGTCGGCGCTAGCCAGTGCCTTCTTGGCAACAGCGGAGCGAGCAAGGTAGAGGAAGTCATCCCCCTCGACCTTGATCATACAGTTGTGCCAAGGAGTAGGAATCTGAAACTCGTACGCAACTACAGGCTCCATTCGATTCTCAAGATCGTCAATCGGGCGGACCATGTGCTTAGGCAGCAGGCGAATGGCGAACTTGGGGCCTTTGTTGTTGTGAGCGTGGATTGAGAGACGAACATAATTGGGCAACAGCAGCTCAACCAGGTTGGAGTAGCCTTGATTACGAGAGATCATCTCCTCAGCCACGAGAGCGGCAGTTTTCTTCTTCTGCTTGCCACTGAGCGACTTGACAGAAGGCACGTCGGCAAGATCCTCAAGCATGAAGCGCGTCTGACCACGGTACAGTCCCAATGTTTCCGGCTCTTGTTGCTCAATAAGCGATCGGATGAAGGCACGATCAGCGCCGCCAATACCCAGCATGAGCCTTCTACACAGCTCCGCTTCGCCGGTCATCTTGGTCTTGACCGGGTGTGGCATCTTGTGAGCGTTACCGGCCACCTTCTTCAAAGTCTGAAAACCCTCGGAATCAGAATTGAATATGTTCTTTAGGCCTTTGAAATCCATTGCTGGTACGGGTGCGGTCTGGCCTGGGAAGCGCTCTTTGTAGATCTCAGCCATGCAGGCATCGTACGTGTCGATCATCTCGTCGTCAACACCAACTGGCAGAGGTTAGCAGTCATTCGAGAAACGCATGTCTGTTGTTACTTACTGCAGTCAGAGAAGACATGACCGTCATTAATAATCCACATGGTGGCTCCAGGCTCGTACACCGCGTTGACTTGCTTGATGAAGTCGTAAAGCACATCCAGAGCGATATTTTCTGCGAGATCAGGCATGATGCCACCAGCCTTATTAGGATTGGGCGACTTGCAGGGGAATGCAGGCAGGGCAAGAAGAATAGGAAGATTCTTATCGACGAAGCCATACACTCTGTTGAGGAAGCCTTCACGGCCGCACGCATCCCACTGATCGTCTTTGGAGAGGTTCTTGAGCTCGCGCTCGAAGATCTCAGCGATTGTTTTGCAAGTCTCACGGTTCTTCGCTGCCCATGGAGTCGAAGAATCTGAGATGTTGGCGAAGGGCTGGAACTGGGTCTCGAGGAGGATGAATCGTTCCGCCCAGATGCTGAAACTGTCTGAAGCGAGGGACTTGGGTTTCGAAGTCACCATGCCGAGAACGCGACCGTTATCATGCTCAATTTCGGCGACCAATGTATGGAGCTCCTCCTTCTGGTAAGAGGGGGGAAAGTTCGACTTGATTTTTGTGAGAGCTGGCACATCACAGGTGATCTGTAAACTCTTGATCTCCTTGCCAGATGGCAGTTGAACTCGAGTCCACGATGCGGTTGAGGAGAGTATCTCGTTCTTTAATTGCGGCCATGCTTCCGGCAGTGACTTTGAGTTACTACCCTCGACAGCCAGAAGTTCGCCATTCGATTCTCTCCAGTAGAGACCCTGGATGCAATGGTATGTGGAAACACCTTTGTTAAAAGGAGCCATTGTAAACGATTAGGAAAAAGTTGAGACGGTACTCGCTAAGCTGACAATGCTGAGGAACAAAACAACAAGATGGGTGTTGGCGAAGGCGGCGAGTTGATCAAGTGTACTGGTAAGCGACAGTAAGCTTGAAACGATGGACCTGGTGGCCTCCAACATCTGGGTCCCCTTATATGAAAGAACGTCGACGTCTGGTTGTGTCTCAGCTTTACACAAAGGCTCGGCGAATCGGGCACTGCCCACCCAGCTGCGGATGGATCCATGACAGCCACATCAGTGCAAACACACGGTGCTACCGTACACCGACTGTCATTGCTATTTGCAACGATACTCATCTCGCTACAAGCCGTTGTGCTAATTGGATTGGCCTACCAACATGATCCTATCGGGCGTCCCAGCGGCGGTGCTGCGGGGGTCGTAAGTCCTGACGTTTGCTTTTGATCTAATGAGGGCGTAAGCGGTCTGGCACGGGTTTACAGCGTGCCACGATTCGCATTACTGGGGTGTGGTGGCATAGTTTCGCTAATGCGGCGCTGTTGTAACTTCATCTTGTCCAAGAATTGCTGTGCACAGGAGTCGTGCATGCCTTGGCGTGCATGAGCTGGAGTCGGGAAACCCGTGCCACACACTAGCGTGCCATATGTGAACAAAGGGCTCGCCTAGGTAGCCAAGCGTCTTACCACAGCCTCAACATTACCGGACCACTCTCAAACACTCTCTATTGCCTAATTGTGGACGCAGGAGGACGGGCGGAGGCGCGCTCGAGCCACGTTCCTTTGGTCATCAGTCACCCCGGCTGAGTATACAATTCAAATGTAGACCTACTTGAGGCTGAGTTGCTTTCACATAAGCAGTGTGTTTCATATAGGTTCGACGAAGTCGGCTCCCCTCTGTCAATCATTGTGCATTCGACATCCGCCCGACAAGATGGTCTCCTATCTTTCTTTGGTCTTCATTGCTGTATTTGTCACCTTCTTCGGCCTTGCGTCGTTCTTTGTTTACCTTTTTACGCCGCCTAGCAATTTTCCCAAGAACATTCCGACAATTCCGTTCTATTACGCTCTTCTGCCGCTTTTCAAAGATGTAGATCAAGCGGAACTCTATCGCCGCTACATGAAGAGCCCTCTCGAGAAGTACGGAGCAGTGAAGCTTTTTTACGGTGGACAATGGAATATACTTGTACGCAAGCCTGCGTACATCGCCGAGGTCTTCAAGTACGAAGATGCCTATGCAAAGGCGGGAAACCAGATCAAGATCCCGCATAGTCTTGTAGCCGAGTACACAGGAGAAAACATCATCAGTTCTCATGGCGAGAAATGGAAGCTCTATCACGGTGTTCTCAAACCAGCTCTGCAAGCGGACCAAGATTCGACCAAGATCTGGGAGAACTCGAGACTCTTAACAAACATGTTTTTGGATAACTCGAAGCAAGCCAACGGCGGAGGCATCCCGATCTACGTCCCCCTACACCGAGTTGCACTTGCCAATCTCTCAGACGTACTGTACGCATCAAGCTTCGAAACAATGCAGCGTCCAGACGCTCCACTGCATGCGATCCAGATGAAGATCAAGCCTATTATCTTCAATCCAATCTTCATGAATTTCCCATTCCTCGATCATTTGCCGCTTAAGATGAGACAGCTTGGTCGCGCGCTCAACAAAAACTTTCGTAGTACGCTACGAACCTCGATCACGAAAGGACACAACCACATTTGCGACCCCAACGACCACAAGAATGTTGCGTGTAGATTGATAGGAGCACACGACGAAGGACGTCTGTCTGATAAGGACCTCGAGGACAACATGGTCAGCACATTTCTGGCCGGACACGAGAACCCACAACTTGCGCTCATGTCGCTCATGTATCTTCTTGGAGCTCATTCAGAGGTCCAAGCTGCAGTCCGCAAGGAGATTCAGGCCCTCTACCCTGCCGATGCACCCGCCGATTACGAGCCCTCCTACACCGAGATCCATGACTTGCCACTCTTGACTGCCACCATCTATGAAGGTTTGCGTATGTTTCCTCCAATATCGCAGCTGATCAACCGTCGTACCACTGAACCTGTTGTATTGGGTGGCAAGATTCCAGTACCGAAAGGCGTCTTCTTGGGGTACAATGCGTATTCAACCAATCGCGACATCGAATTCTGGGGTACTAACTCGGACGAGTTCAAACCCGAACGCTGGGGCAAGAACACGAACGAGATAAACCACTTGTACCGGAAAGCCAATTCCAAGGGTGCTTTTATCAGCTTCCACGGAGGCCGACGAGCGTGTCTGGGACAGAAATTTGCTATGCAACAGCTTAGAATTACCATCTTGGAGTTGGTGAGAGGTTGTAAGTGGAAGGTGGATGAGAGCTGGGATGGACGTATGACTCCAGTAAGTCGTTGCTGCAAACAATTCACAAAGCAAACCAAGCTAATGCTCTCAGGCTGGGCCCCTCTACCCACGAGGTCTGAAGATGAAGTTCCAGTCATTGTGAGCTGGCTTGAAAAAACGATACGAGAAAATTTCCACATTGGAACATGACGAAGTCGCTGGACTATGCATAGCGTTGGCGTTGGCGTTGGCGTCTTGCACATGATGATGGAAATACCCTGAAACCAGGCGTCGAAGGCAGCTCACCTAGCTTGTACCATACCCAAGATATGGAACTCTATTTGACTCTACCATCAAAATCGTAGTGAAGAACATGAACAAGTAGCACCTGGGTAGAATATCGTAATGTGTCGTGTGGACATCATACGCCCCAATATGCACCCTTTGTTACCACGGCTTAAAGCTGCAAGCACCATATAGCTTGTTCTACATCATGCCTGTTGAGTGATGCGTACACTGCAACGGCGCCGTTCCTCGAAGTCCGTGACCCATAGCTGCAATCCTCCGTAATACTAGTCATCATGCATTGCAGCATTATGGAATCTCAGAACTCACTGGCGCTGACAATTAATCTTGGACTCAGACACCCCAGCCAGACGACTTCTCATCATTTGATGGGATTACCGTACAGTCGGAACTCCGCTAATAATCAAATATGTCCTTGTGGCGTGGTGTTGGGGGCAGATCTCCACATCCAAGCACGTCCTTTGGTTGGTTGTGGGGCAACGCATGTAATGACCCAGACTCTCTCACCTTGTCGTAAAGCTGAGATCATCATCTTCTTCCTCTCGCAAGTTACCTATAGAAGTTGAGACTGATGATGTATTGCTGGAGTGACATCACGTCTTGATCTAAGACTTGGTGCAAATAAAACCTCATGTGTACTGGAACCTCAACTGCGCAGCATATCTTCCACACGCGGCGCGGTAAGCTTACTGTATGCACAAACCAATATGTGACTGTTTCTGCGCCTTTACGGCGAAGAAACGTGAAGGATTTAGTGCGGCACAGTATGGCTTCACTCTAAGGTGGAAATTGAGTCTGACATCGCCGACTAGATGTCTGAATAGTGCGCCTGTCCACACCGCATTGTAGAAACAGCTGTGCCCTGATCCAGTTTGTCGGGAAGTTAATTTTGCGGTGGCTTGTTGGTGTTGACGCAGACAGCTGAATCAAATGTGATGGCCGCACCTGCAGGTCGCAGCTGGTGGCCTACCAAGGGTGTCAAGATTAGCGCTTCGATCGTGATTCTCCAGTCGTGGTAGATACTTTTGAGAACACAGACACGTCTGCTTCTGGAACGAACATGTGTACCGATTCACTGCTGTTTTGCGGACGTGCGTGAGGCGCAGTCAATGCGTCCAGCTCGCTAGAGGAGCTCACACTAGGCAAAGTCAAGGCCTTCAGCCTCAGCCCATTACAGCGGGCACTAAGGAATAGACCAGTTTTGTAGTCCAACGTGTATGGTATCGCGGCTGTGATTGTGTTGTTTGAGCAACGTTCCCCTTGTGGTCACTACGTTGATCCTGTTATGCGGGGCCGCATTTCGTTGTTAACGGCGCGCACCACACAACTCCTTGCGATCGTGATCGAGCCAAAGCATGTTCTATACCACACGACCACGTATGTGGGCTACATACGATGCTGTGTTGTCTTTTGCGGCCCAGTCTGCGTCCACGTCTCAGCTTCAGCTTGCCAAAGCACTACGAGAAGTACCTAGGCATGGCTGCCATGCGAAGGCCGCCAAGGGCTGAGAGCGGAAGGCCTGACAGAGCGGTTGAGGCTGGTTGGTGTGAGGGTGGGTCGCTTGGCGACGCGCAACACAGCGTCTCTTAGGCTCGCCCTGGGGCTGACCGCAGTTTGTATGAAAATAGCGTGCAAGGACAAGCCTTAATAACGTGAGCCAGCGAGAACAGTCCTAGCTCACAGCGGCTGAACAGGGTCCAACTCGAACGTAGGCTGCGCGTGTACTTTGTCGGCTCGTAGAACGCTCCGAGAACAAGGCGGAGCATATACATATCAACCCAAGGGCCCCAATCGTAGCTTGGACCATCATTCCAAACATGCGTTCTCCGATTGAGTTCGAGAAAGATCACCACTACGACAGGTGTCGAGACAGTATCGACAGCGACTTCTCCTCTTCAGACAATGCCGCAGAACCCTTAGCACAAGCCGACGATGTTGTGCCACCACCTCCACCACCTCCTTACTCAGCCTTCTCCCTTAATCGTCGGCGTTTCATGCTTGGCATTGTCACAGCAGCAGGTTTCTTTGGCCCTTTGACTGGCGCAATCTACCTGCCATCTCTTGTACTCTTCGAAGAAGTTTTCAGGGCTTCGGCAACAGCGGTGAATGCGACGGTAGCAGTGTATATGGTGGTGTTTGCCATCGCGGTATGTGACTATCTGTGGAGCCTTTAGAACCAACACTGATGTATCGCAGCCACTCTTCGGCGCAGTAGCTTCCGATGTTGGGGGGCGTAAACTTGTTTATATGGTCGGCCTTGGAAGCTTTCTTGTAGCGAACGTGCTGCTGGCCACGCTCCCTGCACATATCGCACTTCTCTTCATCCTACGGATATTCCAGGCTTTTGGGTCGTGCATCGTCTTTTCGGTTGGAGCAGGGACGGTTGCGGATATCACAGAGCCCGCAAAGCGCGCATCCGCTCTTGCCTGGTTTCTTATGGGACCCCAGCTTGGGCCAGTCTTTGGACCTCTCATCGGCGGTGCTTTTGCAGATGTTTCGCGCTGGAGATGGGTTTTCGGCTTTTTGGCCTTGACTTGTCTCCCCGTGTACTGCGCCATCGTCTTTTACATGCCGGAAACTCTACGATCGCTCGTTGGCAATGGTGCCGCTCTTGCTCACCAGCCATGGTTTTCAATACCCAAGCTCCGCACACAACCTAGTACGGATATTAAGGGCCCGAAGGTCCCTCGTCCATCGTTTCGAAAGTTCATGCGGCTTCTGAAGTACCCTCCACATCTCATCGTCTCGTTCAATGGTGCTTTCCAGTTTGCTGGGTTGTACGGGTTGTACATTTCTCTTCCAACTGTGCTCAAGGAAACGTACAACTGGTCTACCGCCAAAGTCAGCTACGCATACCTCGCGCCGGGTATCTCCATGTTCATCGCCTCCATCATTGTCGGTCGTGGCAGCGACTGGTTGCGCAGGAGGTCTATCGCTAAAAGCCCCGACGGTAAGGTCGCACCTGAGCGACGCATTGCTTTCCAAATACCTGGTTTCTTGATTGCAGCCGTGGGCAAGTTCATGTACGGATGGTCCTGCCAAAACCGTGCAAGTCCAGCTGCTGGTTTGATCGGAACGGCACTTGCTTCTGTTGGAACATCGATTGTCTTCGTCACCAGCACTTCGTTCCAGACGGAATGCGACCCAGCTCAGACCGCGAGTCTGGTCGCATTAGGGGGTTTCCTTCGCAACGTCGCTGCAGCCATCGCTGCAGTTGTCATGGATGGCCTACTCGATAAGGCTGGTGTTGGAGTGACCTTTAGCAGCTTTGGAGTGATGGATCTGCTCTGCATTCCTGGGATCCTGCTGATCATTTTCAAAGGTGCGAAGATGCGCGCAGCATTGAAAGCACAGCAGACGCAAGGCTGAGTAAGTGATCCACCAGGCTTGGTGTTGACGAAGCTACACTATTTTGACTTCATTGCATAGCGCGGCGTTGGGGCAGCCCTGGGAGTTTGTGTCAGTAGCGTGTAACGGCGGCAATGTAATAGATGATGAAGACTACTTCTTGTTGATTGAAATTTGGTGACACTGAGGCCGTGACCCAACCGCCGATGAGTTCTAGCGCTAAGACAACGAGGTATAGTGCTGAAATCTGACTCTAGTGAAGACAGTCGGTTCCGTTCTTTCCTTGCTCCTTTATCCAGCTTGCAATAGTCTTCTGCTGCGCTGCCACAATCTCCATTGCTCGATCAGTGTCGTACAGGTCGTACCAGCCAGGCGATTCGTGAGGTGGGTCTCCTGCCCATACCATACCGAAGTCGTTGACGTGCTGCGTCTCAGGGCGATATATGCCTCCATATGCCCATGGCGAGGTGCCAATATATGCACCACCATTGCGGAACTCGTCCATGACTGTGCCGATAATTGTCTGAAAATACTGATCTTTGTGTGTAGTCGACGCAGTGCTGAGGTACGGGTACTCCTTATCCTTGTTCTCCCAGTTGTCGCGAGCCATGCCGAACTCCTCGAGGAAGACCGGTTTCCCGATGTCGGCAGCCCACTTGCTGGAGTTGCGCATGAAGGTCACCGCGAAGTCTTGCGCCGCCTTCAGGTTTGCCTCGCTGGCGTTGTACATGTCGTAAATGCCCCAATTCTGGACCCAGCAATGCGTAGTGGCGTAGTCGATGGTCGAGAAATTCTGTGCATGTTTGAAGTAGAATTCTCCCTGCTTGCTCTCAAAGCCAAGACTGATGAGCTGTTTGGGAGCCAGCGAGCGGATATATGCTGTAGTGCGGTCCACCCAAGGGAAAAGCAAATCGTTTGGATTGGGGAGAAGGCTGACACCAATGTAGCCAAGTTCGTTTGCGGCTTGAGGCTCATTTGCGGGCTGCCATGTCATGATGGTGGGGTCCTCGGCGTACAAGCGGCCAGTCACCGTATTCCGACGGGTTATGACAGTCTTGATGTGGTCCTTGTACCACCCTTCAGCTATACTGTTGTTATAGATTAGATTTGCAAAGCGAGTGAAGTCACTGTATGGCGCAGCATCCACGCCCTGCTTTGTGTAATTGCCCCAGCCTGTTCCGGGAGTGCTCCTTTGGGGAGACGCTGTCAGGTTCCACGACTCTGGATACGGGATCTGCGTGTTGTTGGTCGCCCATGAAACGTATTGACCAAATCCCCCAGACCATTGCCACTCGTTACTCAATGTCATCGTTGCACGCATTCCACGCTTCGACATTTCTGCAAGACAGACGTCCAGGCCCTTGAAGATGTCGTCATTATACAGCCCCGGGGCATTCATCAGGGGCGGGCTCATCCGGAATGGTTGAGGTGTTGGTGCACCCTCAGAACCGGCCATAATTCGGAGGTGGTTAATTCCTTTTGCTGCCATTTGGTCGAGCTCTGTGACAAGACGTGAATAGTTTCCTCCAGACTGGTCGTCGGCAGCAAGATTCATGCAAGCCCAGTAATTCATTCCTGGCATGCATCAATATCGAGTCTTCAATGACCCGGAGAAGTGTTACCTGTGAGATAGTGCAAAGCACCTTTTGAATCATACAATCTCAGACCGTCGACCTTGATGAAGTCGTTGTTGCTGATGCCATGATATTTCTTATCGCCTCTCGGTACTGCGGATCCTAAAGCCAAGGAGGCCAGGATCAACTGAGAAGCCGTCGTCCTCATGTTCTTTCGATGCCAGTCTCAGATTTGCACAAGGAGGTCGACGCCTGCTGTAAGTCGAAGTGGCTCGACCGAACAAGGAAGGGCGCCATTGGAACGTTTAAGTATGCTCGCAGATCTCCGCAGTTACATTCGGGCCATGAACAACCTCGGAGGCAGGCGAGGACTGACATCATGCCGGTAAGAGGAGTCCACTTGCTCAATGAAGGCAAAGTCGAAAATAATAGTGTGGGGTGACAAGCTTCGTGGCAGGCACGCATCGATTTCTCCGGAAGGCGTTGTGGGGCGCTTGATCTCCGGTAGTTCACGATGTCACCGTGGAATGGGCGGAAGTGGGTCCTCCGTGTCTAAAACGACCAAGCGTCAGTTGCATTTCAGCCGCGCTCGTATCAAGCAGGCCATTCAACCTCCGCGACTCCGACGACACGAAAAGCCTAAGACGACCTTGTCGAATTCTAAAGCGATCTTGTCGATTTAGACGCAACATGGAGCGGACGTCGTCACACCAAGACAGGGGAGTTTTACCATGGATGAGAGACGGCGAGGCTCAGAAAAGTACGTACAGGCACAAAAAATATGTTCATATGGCTCAGAAACATCACCCTATTCACAATTGCAATGAGAACAAAAAGCACACCTATCGAGAACCTTGTAGTTATTAGATCCACTTGTGGCCGCAGAAATAGTCTTTCGAAAAGTATTCAAGTTCTCTTCGACCGGTCAACGCCAAACTCCGTCATCCAAATGTACTAGCCCTTGACCTTTATCCGACCCTGGACCCAGTATATAGCATATGTAGCCTAGTAGTTTGCATAGTAGCTGGTGGAACCGTCATAACGACCATCCAAGTACCCCTGCTGAACGTTTTGGGTGTTGACGTAAAGACCTGGATTCCGACGACGCATGTTCTGCGGGCCAGACCGTTGACGATGTGGGAAGTCGGAAGGTAGTAGGTCAAGAGATCTTATGTCGGGTAAACGTCCTCGATGTTCAAACCCATAAGGTGCAAGCGCGATGCTGCCATTGAGTTCGTGGGTTTGGTAGTACGGACGTGGGAAGTCGAAGACGTGGTTGTAGTTAACCATTGTTAGTGCTCTGTTATAGTATAACTCTCTGCTGGGTTGATTGTGGTGGCTGCTTGGTATATATGTGATCTCAATGTGTTGAGGACTCTAATGTCGTTGAGGTTGTTATGAGGACCAAAAGGAATGGTGCAAGCATTGGGTATTATACTCCAGTTGCTTCACTGTGGGAGATCACTACTCAAGCATTATGATGATAAAGTGTTCGCCCTTGCAACGCTTGTACGAACGCAGGAGCTTCACGCTGCTGTGATCTTTGTGTATCTTCACCACCCTGCTTTTCAGGGCTCACAAAGCTCTGAACATGAAAGATTTGTGTTTACAATTCAACGTCGCAAACGAGCATGCTATGGTACATGTGTATGCGTGATAATATGGACTTTTCGCCATACACAACAACAGACCTAGACACTAATAACAGAAGCAATGTTGGATCAAGAAATTGAGAAATACAGGAAAAAAGTATAAGAGCAGCCGGAACAAAAGCAAAACAAATTTGGAGAAGCTTCAGCATCGTGAAATCACGATCTTCACACGTATCAAGCTTGACTGTAGATGAGATAAAGCGAGCACGTTCACAATTTCCTGTCAATCTTAGATGTGCATACGGAACCTTCGTGGACACCGTTTATCGAGATACTCTAGCCCACATTGGCAACTGGAGAAACTCCTATGTTCCATATGGTTGTCAATGTAGGTACCTAACGGCGAGGAGCGAGAGGTGTGTCTCCATACGGTACATATGTCATTACGTGATAAGCAGCCTACACTTCAAAGATTCCCGTCCATCCTCTTGATACGTTCAAACAGCTGCACAAACGCAGCTGGCTCTTGAGCTCCTCCAATCTCGAAACGATCGTTGATGGTGAAGTTCGGTACGCCACTGATGTTCTGTTCACGCGCATCCTGCACCTCCTTATCGACCTCAGCACCACCCTTCCCACTGTCCAGCCACTCCTTCACTTCCTTCTCATCAAGACCTGCCTTTACGCCGCTTTCAATCAAGACCGCCTGCGTTGTGATGTCTTTCTCGTTCTCGAAGTACGCAGCAAACAGCTCCTCGACCACGCGCGTCTGCAGCTTTGCGCCCTTCGTCTTGCCGAGCTGGACTAGACGATGCGAGTCGCGAGTGTTGCCTGTGTTACCACCAAATTTGAAATTGATGCCCTCATCATGACCGACTTTGGCTAGCATTTGGTTGATGGTTGCTGTGCGCTCCTTTCCGAATTTCTTGATGTACATTTCTTGTTTGTCGAGGCTTTTGCCGGCGTCCGGGTTCAGGTAAAAGGGGAACCATTGTGTGGAGAAAGTGTCATCAGAGTCTGGGTGTTTTTGTTTGTATGCTGTGATGCCCTTTTCAAGGCGTTTTTTGCCAACGTAGCACCATGCTGTGTAGTTGTTAATTTGTGCAATTCTTGTGCAAATATTCTTGCGGTAACTTACGGCAGATTGTGTCTGACACGATGTTGATGTTGAATTGGGTCATTTTGCTTAAGCTCTGTTTGAACGCCACGATGAATGTTCTCTTGATCTCTCAATCGTGCAGAGCGCTGCCGATGCAGCGTCGTTGTTGTATATATACCGGAAGCTCGGTGCTGACAAATTAGCTCCAAAGAAAGCTGCCGACTCGGAAAATTGCCACTTCCGAGGCTGTCGCTTTATCATCAAACACAATGAAGTCCATCAAAGCCAAATTATTGCGAGGCCCTTACATTTCGAGGCAATGTGATGGAGTGGCTGCGTCGGCAATAGTGCATTGGCGACTAGTACGGATTGATGGTAAGACAATCCTTCCTCTTGCGGTTCCACTTATCGTTCATCACGCCATGGGCAGCAAGCACAGCTGCAACTACAAGATTTCCTGAGACTGGCCATATGGATAACTCTACATTCTGGGGTGTGGCAATAGAAGAAAACGGGGACTACTGCGGTACCGTGAAGCTGATCACCTCCACTGCCTGGCATACATATCAGGGAACCGCACAATCTACCGCTATGTTCACCCCTTGCCCCACCACGTGAGTCAAACCCTCTCTTCCATTTCTTCCATACTGGGCAAGTTGTTAGGTCCGGACTTTCAGCGCAACCCGTCATACAGGATCCTTCCAAATGCCTACCTTGTAACAACTAGGTAGGATGCGGTAGGCGCAGGAAGACTTGAAATCTGGAGCTTAGAGAAAGTCCAAGCAAAATCGACCAGGGCTTCGCTCCTTGCACATTAGCGATCTCCTACAAAGGTCTCTCTGGAGCCAATATGCCCGGCCTTGACTCCTTCCCACCTGCTTTGAACTACCTTTGATAATGAGCAAGATTCTCCTCGTTGGCGCCACGGGCTATGTTGGCGGAACTGTGCTATCACAGCTACTCACCAGTACTGAAGCCAGCCTCGAAGCCTTGACGGTTGATCTTTTAATTCGACGCGAGCATCAAGCTAGGAAATTGCGCGAAACCTATGGCGAACGTGTCAAAACTGTCCTCTGGGCTGGTCTAAACGACACACAGTTCATTGAGCAGATTGCGGCTCACTACGATATCATCGTAAATGCGGGCTCTGGTTTCCTTACAGCTGGTGCCAAAGCTTTTGTGGATGGACTGGCACATCGCGTCGAAGCAGGTCTACCCACTCCCTGGCTACTTCACCTCTCTGGATGCACAAACCTGGTCAGTTCAACAGAGCAGCCATTCGAGTGGAACGACGAACGCGATGGGCAGGCTGTTTTCGACTACATGAAGTCTCTTGAAAACGAGCAGCAATACTCACAGCGAACGGCCGAAGTCACGGTGCTGGAGCTCGCGGCTGAAAAAGGTGTGCAGGCTGTCAGTCTACAGGCCCCGTGCATCTTTGGCGAGGGTACTGGGCTCTTCAATCAACAGGCTTTGGTCATACCTTTGATCCTTCGATATGTTGTTCAACATGGCTATGGTTTCAAGCTGAATGATCGGGCCAATTTCGACTGGGAATGTCACTTTGTGAGCTCCCCTTTTATGGCGAGCTTGCTGATTGTGCTGCTTCCAACCAGGTTCATGTTGTTGATCTGGCTGACTACTACATCCTCCTCATACGGACAATCATTGAATGTCCAGATCGGGGCGTCGGCTACGTGCCTTCGGGAAAGACAGGCATCTTGTTTCCTACTGCCGGACGTGCTCTTCTGATAGAAATGAACCAGCAAGCTGTCGATGCCGCTTTTGACGCAGGCATTCTGCCGCGTGAGGATTCTACTCAGCAGAAAGAAGTTCGTCTTGTACCACTACAAGAGATTGCTGACGAATTGACTGCGGGTCGTTGCGATATCGCGCAGCGCGGCTGGGGTGGTGAGAAGGCAGTCCGAGGCACGATAGGTCAGAAGCTTCTTGGATGGGAGCCGAAGAGGTTGCAGAAAGCCTGGGACCAGGACTTTTGTGATGAGTTGGTTGCGTTAAGTGAAGGCCGTCGAGGCATGACTATGGAGAGCTGCATCGGCGCGTCTGTCTAGGCTCCTTGAACTGACGCCTCGAGATGTGTTCTTGGATCATGCATGAGCATGGTGTCTGCTTGTTTGTCCCTTGCTATATTTAGTAGCTGCAATTTGCAGTGGCATCACGAAGCGTGCTTCTTCGTATTGCCGTCCACCTTCAAGCTGCGTTATGTATCGCTTACACACTCTTGCGGAAGATTGTGCTTCTTGATAGGCTGTTGCACGAGCTGTGAGTACTTCATCGTGTCATGCCCGGTATTCGTGCCTCCGCTCGAGACAGCAGTACCGTTTCTCTCCAGCACCAGTGTCGTTGTAAATACTCTGCTCATAGCTCATGCGTGCTGGTCAATAACACAAAACTCCCAGAAGCCTTTTGATAGAATTTCAAACAAGTTACGATATTCTTCAAAGATTGCTGTGCCGATGTGGAGCATAGGAGAAACATCCTGTGATGCGTCTCTAAGATGTAGAAGACGTGTAAGCGTCACAGATACTCAGATCGCTAGTGCAAATAGACAACCGCTCGCCTGGTGTACACTTGATCGGTAAGCTGGAACATCAGTCCCACTATGACGGGTGATGAGCTATGTACATCTTCCCTTCAGCAGTTAGAGCACCGTCCTTCAGATGTCCGCGTCGATCGGATACTGCTATGGCTACATTCAATGTGGAGACTTTGTTCCGGAACTTGGACGCGCTACAGCCTGAGGATCCTGACTCAAAAAGTCCGATAACGTCGAAGCCTGAAGTTCTACGACTTTGTCTTGAAAGTTTGGACTAGCCGAGCACGTCTTCAATAAGTGCCGCAATGCCAGGACCCACAGCACGATTGCGGTTCGCGAGCCTTGCAGGAAGATACTGAACAACACTCTACGCATTCGGTAGAACGAGCCGGCCCAGTGCATCAGGTGTCATACGAGACAGACGGATACACCGCTGAATTCGAGGCTGACGGCATGGAATGGTTGGCAGATGGCGAGCTTGAAGATGGTCGGGATATAGCGTTGCGAGAGAGGGAAAGACGACAAGAGTAACCGAGGAGGCGATCCGTGCATATGTGTTGCCGAGTTACTTGCGTGAGGCGCACCACTGTTATAATTGCGGGCTTGTGTTCTTTGTAAAGAAGTATAAGGTGAAATAACCCAGAAACAACCTTCTCCGTTCGTTGTTGTCTTACAGTTGTCGCTACAATGTGTTACAAGAAAGTGTATCGTACAGGGTATAATCGTGCCGACCAGCGGCTAGTATTTATCGCCAAATAGCTACTCCTTTTTTGGAGTCTGCGATGGTGTCTGGTTCTTGTCGGTCAGGCGTTCCTCGCCCTTGGGTGACGATTCGGTATGGAAGTGTGCGGAGCGTGGTGTAGATGAGCCATCGTCCCAGAACTCAACATCGCCTTCTGCGCTCAGTGAGCCACGCTTGACGAGATTTCCCTTTTCTTTCATCAGATCCTCGATTGTGACAGACTTGTCTGAGAAGATCTGCCAACGTCAGTACTTGATCCATGCGTCCATGCCATTCGCCCTACCTTGAGGTGGTCGCTAATCAAATGTCTATTTTTACAATCAGGACATGCGATCAGGATGGTGCCCTTGTGATAACCTTGCTTTGACAGCCGATGCGATGACCGAGTCTTGCAAACATTGCACGTGAATGTGAGCTCGTATGAGGGCACTTGCTCGCGGTCGAGTCGCGTTTCGGGCGCCTGAGTCGATGTGTTCTTTTGCGGCGTGGCTGAACTAGATTCGAAGCGTGCCGCAGAAGGAAGGGCCGCCCTTGAGAGGATAGGCGAGGGACGTATGAAGGTTGCTGTTCGCGGTGTGTGAACGAGGCGTTTCGAGACCGCTGGAATGTACTCTGCAGGCCGAACCCATGCTGCTCGGGGCGCAGCTGTATGGGCGCAAGCGCGCAAAAAAGATACCGAAGAGCGCATAATAAGTGAGTATGTTTTGATTTGTAAAGGGAAAGCACAGTCGGTCAGAGTATCATGAATAATTGTGAGTCGTGAAGGAAGCTTGACATGAGATCGCGGGCAAAAAGTGGTCTCCACCGAAGCCGCCGAACGCCAAGCAACATCGTCATCTGCATGCGGGCACTACCAGCATCCCCGCTGGGACCGTGAGGCGTGAACACCAACATCACACTTCTGTGCCGCCTGTTCGCCGCCTGTTCGCCGCCCCTTCGCTATTGTCGCCTTTCTTCTGTGAGACTGCGCAGTCGCTCTTTCCTCGACCAACAGCGTGCACGTCGACCCCGCCACTCAGCCTCCACCTCCGGCCGCCTCCCGTACTTGGAGTGCACGCACATCAAGAAGCTGTCTGAGCATTCACTGTAGCGCTCGCATTTAAGACGACATGATTGCAGGACGTGGCAGGCAGCGCATAAGGCCCCCACGCAGGGTATGTCACTGTTTCTCACCTTCACCGCATATCATATACATTACCCACTCCGCTGCGCCTGCCACCCACAGGACACTATAGCTAACGATGCGGCGCCAACAGGGTCTGCACGGCGACGAGATTGATTTCGAAAATACTTGGGCAACTATCGAAGCTGCTTTCCGCGAGATTCACACCAAGAATGCCTCGAAGCTATCATACGAGGAGCTGTATCGCCACGCCTACCGCATCGTCTTGAAGAAGAAGGGTGAGGACCTGTATCAAAATGTCCACGATTTTGAGCGCAAATGGCTGGGCAGCGAAGTTCGCGCCGCCATTCAGCAGCTGCTCTCACCAAACCTCCTCGTGGGTGCGCAGAGCTTGGGCGGCACGACAGCAAACGAGCGCCGAGTCGCAGGCGAGAAGTTCTTGAAGGGCTTGAAGCAGGCTTGGGGCGACCACCAGGTCTGCATGAGCATGCTGGCAGATGTG
Source organism: Phoma sp. RAV-16-625 (assembly GCA_004335185.1). Classification (NCBI taxonomy): domain Eukaryota; kingdom Fungi; phylum Ascomycota; class Dothideomycetes; order Pleosporales; family Didymellaceae; genus Phoma; species Phoma sp. RAV-16-625. The sequence goes on along the minus strand of SAUA01000201.1, from coordinate 10,879 downwards.
CTCATGTACATGGTAAGTCGTGTTGGAGGAATGCTCTTATTGTATGGTGACACACTGACTGCTCTAGGACCGTGTTTACTGCGCAGATCACCGACGGCCCTCGATCTTCAACGCTGCTATGGTCCTTTTCCGCGATGAGATCCTGCGCTCGCCTGTTTCCGATCACGATGAGCGAATGCTTCTTGCTCTGCTTAACCAAGTCATCCTCGACCAAATTCAGATGGAGCGTGATGGCGATGTCATTGACAAGCATCTCATCAAGTCGTGTGTATGGATGCTTGAGGGACTGCACGAAGATGAGACAGAGTCAGAAGAGCAACGCCTCTACAACGTCTCTTTCGAGCGAGAGTATCTGGACACTAGCAGAGAATTCTATAAAAGCGAGTCGGAGCTTCTGCTGCGCGACTCTGATGCTGGCGCATATTGCAGACATGCTCGGAGGAGGATATACGAGGAGGATGAGCGATGCAAGCAGACGCTACTGGAGAGCACTGGTCCGAAGATTCAGAAGGTTGTTGAGGACGAGCTGATCAAGAACCGAATACACGAGCTGGTAGAGATGGAGAGTGGGGTGAGGTACATGATCGACAACGACAGACTGGAAGAGCTGAACGTTGTGTACGATTTGAACAGGCGTGTCGACGAGAAGAAGCTCGAGCTCACACGAGCAATCCAGAAGCGAATCGTCGATATGGGCACAGACGTCAACAACGACGCTGTCGCAGCATCACAGACACCGGCGCCTGCCCCCGCCCCCGCACCAGCAGCCGATCCTGCGGACAAGAACAAGAAAGTTGCACAAGAGAAGACCATCAACCAGCAGACAGTTGCTGCTATCAAATGGGTAGAAGATGTTCTCATATTAAAGGATAAGTTCGATCGTATCTGGCGAGACTCTTTCGAAGCGGACGGCCTTCTGCAGCAAGCAGTGACCAGGAGCTTTGCTGAGTTCATCAACTCACCGACTTTTCCAAGATCCTCCGAATATATCTCGCTCTTCATTGATGAAAACATGAAGAAAGGTATCAAAGGCAAGACAGAGATGGAAATTGATGCCGTACTCGAAAAGGCGATTATTCTCCTACGATATGTACAAGACAAGGACTTGTTCGAACGGTACTACAAGAAGCATCTTTGTAGGCGCTTGTTGATGAACAAGTCAATCAGCAACGAGGTTGAGAAGCAGATGATTTCGAAGATGAAGATCGAACTCGGAAACAACTTTACTTTGAAGCTGGAGGCTATGTTCAAAGACATGACCATCTCTGAGGAGCTCACTGCAGGATTCAAGAAGCATGTCGAAGGACTTGGCGAGAAGGATCCCAAGCGCATCGACCTTAACATCAACGTACTCACCAGTATGACATGGTCACTCGAAACCATTGGGGGTACAGCCGAAGACGGAGAAGGCCGACCACGGTGCAACTTCCCTACAGCTGTGGAGAAGGTCAAGCGTGGGTTTGAGAAGTACTACAACGAGAAGCACTCTGGGCGACAGCTCACCTGGCTCGCCAACATGGGATCAGCGGACATCCGAGCTACCTTTAAGAAAGTACAGCAGAAAGACGGTTCGTTCAAGGAACGCCGTCACGAGCTCAACGTACCAACTTACGGCATGGTCATCCTCCTGCTCTTCAATGACTTGGCTGCGGATCAGCACTTGACCTTTGAAGAGATTCAAGCGCAGACGAATATCCCACCCAGCGACCTGATCAGAAATTTGCAGTCTCTCGCTGTTGCGCCGAAGACGCGCATCTTGGTCAAAGAGCCTATGTCCAAGGACGTGAAGCCGACCGACAAGTTCTTCTTCAATGACGGTTTCAATGGCAAATTCGTGAAGATCAAGGTTGGTGTAATCAGCAGCGGCAATAAGGTTGAGAGCGACCGAGAGCGACGAGAGACGGAGAAGAAAAACGACGATTCACGACAGTTCTGCATCGAGGCTGCTGTTGTTCGAATCATGAAGTATGTAAATCGAACCACGTTCAGGAGTCGGCTAACCTGGTAACAGACAACGTAAAGAACTCTCGCATCAGCAGCTCATTCTTGAGACCCTCAGCCAGCTGGCCGGTCAGTTCAAGCCCGAAGTCAACATGGTCAAGAAGCGTATAGAATCGCTTATCGAGCGCGAGTACCTCGAGCGCATCGATGGAGCGAAGGTGGATTCGTATCGATACCTTGCGTAGATATACGCATTTCGCATTTCAGTTATGGCGTTTGAGGGGCATAATACTGTATGCATTTGGGCGAGCGGATTACCCCTACATAGCATGGAGTCATGGGAGACATCTACGGCCTGGAACAGATACAGGCGTCCACGGATTTTCTAAAGAGCACAGCATCCTATTTCAAATATCGAGATTGTCGAACCAAAAGCACAGTCTTATGATGAACCCCAGCTTCTCGCAGCTCCCCGCCGTTGTTTCGAGCTCGTGCAGGGGCCACGAACCAAATCTGCCAAACCTAGAGAACGGGTGTTGCATGTTGCGGGTGGGTGTTTCGAAACGAATACTGACAGAACTCAGTTCTATATCTAGGTGTGCAAGCTGAAACAGACGACGCGATGCTTTTCACGACAAGGCGAGAAGTTGCTGCCGCACGGTGAGGTTGAATTCATGGTAAACCCACTGCGACAGTCAAGCTTGAGGGCTCGAGCGCACACATATTTGACAAGGCATGTGGAAAGGCTACGGCTCGGACAGCTTGAAGCCGTCAGGAACTTGCTCTGGTACACCAGCGATCCGAATCTAGCGTTCCATGGACAAAACAGCGTCTAGAATCGTCGATCAGTATATCAACTCCCTCTGCCACGATGACTGCATTGCCTGGGCTTGTGAAGTTTCCGGAAAGTCGTGGTCCGGTCAACAGCGAACACGACTCTACCAGCACTTCAACTGAAAGAATTTCAGACTCAACATCGAGTCAAGCCACCGGTCACGTCGGTGTTGAGAAATGAAAACTGGCTTAACGTCGCAACGGCACGCAGCGTGCATAAAGCGTGTATAGACGGTGCTTAGACTAATGCAGGACTGAAGAACCCTTATCGATAGCTGCATTTTGGGATCGTGGTTCCATCCTATTGGCTTATCCATTCAAGTGTTGCATATACACCGGTCAATCAGAAGCCGGATAGCGAAAAGTCGTGGTAAGAATTGTGGAATTCCCACGCGACAACGGTGATGGAGTTGTGGGGAGACAGTTCTCGAGCGCAAACTTGAGGTGTGTGTGGAGAAGCATCAAGATGGGAACGGCGCATCTTGGGCTCTCTTGCTGGTGGAGCTTGATGACGTTGTTGCAACCGGGAAGGAAGGTCCACAGACGCTGAGGAGCCGGACCAAGGTTGTGAGGATTGCATGTTCGAGGCTCACCACGAGAACAGAGGCGAAGATGCAGAACATCAGGAATAGAATGCCCCTGCAGCAGGAGATGCTTCTTTCGGCGCCCCTCAAAGCACCTCGCCTGCTCAAACAAGCGGCTCCAAACACGTGGGAATGTACAGCCGCAGCAGGGGGCGAAGGGTCACCCCTGATGCGTTGTGTTCAGTTGCTTGCAGCTTGCAGCTTGCAGCTTACAGGCCATGGTTGCATGGTCAAACAATGACCATCAACGATCGCACAAAGAGACAAAGGACGTCAAAGGATCTGGCAACACGAGCTAAGCAAGACCAATGCTCGATTGCGTCGTGTGGCAGCCCCCAGCTGTGCGCAGTGGATTCTCGTATCCTTGAGTCCCATAGCGTGTCGTAAGCATGGATCCATGCCACGCTCTTGGGCGCCGGCGCGCCTTCCACTTTCAGTGCGTCCAACGCTGCAAGGGCAGGAGCAAACCGCCACGTTGCGCAGCCTCATCCTCGACTTCTCTGACCTCGACTCGTTGCTTCACCAACAAACAAACGACTCATCAAACGGGGAGTGCTGGCTGGCGCAGCTAAGTGCACACACTTCGCAGCAAACAATAAATCGCCGAGTCGATCACACGCAAAAGGAAATGAAATGAAGACGCCGCTCGAGTTGCCAAGCGCCGCTGCCATCGCTCACATCCCAGTCGAGCGTCTGTGGACGCCGGCCCGGAGGCAACGAAAGAGGGACGAGATGCCTGTCGCTGCTGTGGGACGATGCATAGCCGACAGCGCAGCATGCGACGGCTCACACTGATCGAGCCAGACCGCCAGATCGCTGCTTGCCAGAGCCATAATCTTGACGATTCACGTCAACTCTCGCGACCAGCACATCAACCTGGAGGATGTGCTGACACAAGTCGTTCATTGCTTCTGGTTCCATATCCTGGCGGCTGTGCCTGACGGGTGTGCGGGTTCCTGAATGGTTGAAACGGCGGCGCTCGACGGCGTCCATTGGGCAACGCCACCACCGGCGCGCTGAACGAGCTAAGCTTTCACCACGCCGATCAGTGACCAGCATGCAGCCTCCTTTTCGATGGAGAGCGGCCCATGTCTTGGAGGCAGCGCCGGCCCTGAGTGGCTGAACGGCTCATTTCCACGAACATGGCCGCCAGCCGCCAGCTCGCTGCAGGCCATCCTTGGTGCGACCAGGACTGGAAAAGTCTGTTTGCAAGGCGCTCACGGCCGCTGCCTTTCAGTCTTCCAGGCCTTGTCCTAGCCATGGGGGATCCGCTCTCCCCGTTTTCGTATATGAACTGAGGCCACCCCGTACCCCCATCTCGCCCACAACGTCTCTCAATCCCACCAGAGCTGTCGCAGTCTTTCCCTACGAGCAACCGCTCACCACGTTCCTTCGAACACCACATTCACTTTTGCAAATTCGCCTCAGCCCTGGTCGGCCCGTTCCCTGCGTTCATCAAGAGATCGCCTGTCCCGTCCACACAGCAACGCACAAGATACCCTGTCCATCAACATCAACATGTCTTCCATGACCAAGATCAGCCTTTTGGCTCTCGTCGGCGCCGCTGCCGCTCACCCCTCCTACGGTGGTCACTCCAAGTTCCATTCCAAGCCCGCCGCTGGCACTGGAAAGCCCTACCCCACTGGCGGTTGGTCTGGCAACTACAACAGCACCCAGGTTCCCGCCGGCACTGCTTCTTACGATCAGTACAAGACTTCCACCATTGACGTGACCTCCACCTCCACCAAGACCATCTACTCCACTATCTACGGAACTCCTGCGTCCGCAGTTGTTGAGAACGTCTCCTCCAAGGCTGCTGGCCAGTGCGGCCCTGCTACTGTCACCGTCACTGCCACTGAGAAGGCTACCGTCACCGTCACCCCCGGAGCTTCGTCCGCTTACTCTGCCGGTGTTGTCTCCTCTGTCGTTGCCCTTCCCTCCAAGGCGGGCGAGTACGATGCTTCAAGCTACATTGTCGTCTCCTCGACTCCTGCTGCTGAGAAGCCCGCCACCTCCAAGCCTGCCGATGTCACATCCTCCAAGCCTGTCGTAGCTACCAGCTCCAAGGCTGAGGAGTACGAGGCTTACACCCCCTCTGCCTCTCTCCCTGCTGTCACCTCGGTGGCCCAGAAGGACTACAGCACCGCAGTCCCTGCTTCTTCCACCGCTGCTTCCTCGTCTGCCGCACCCAAGCCCTCTGGTTCCCCTACCTACAGCGGAACCAAGCGTGGTCTTGCCTACAATGACGGTGAGCTCTGCGCATCTTTCGGCTCCAACTTCGGTTTCGCCTACAACTGGGCGCAGACCGAGAGCAAGGACGTCGGCGCTCCTTTCGTCCCCATGATGCACAAGCTCTCCGACTCCACTGCCGAGGCATGGCTCGCCAACGTCGACAAGGCTGTCAAGGCTGGCTCCAAGGCCGTCATGGGTTTCAATGAACCCGACATTGTTGCCCAGGCCAACCTCACCCCCGAGGCCGCCTGCAGTGGCTGGAAGGAGTACATGAACCCCATCGCCTCTTCGCACCCCGATGTCACCATCCTTGGACCCTCGGTCTCCAACAGTGGTAACGATGGCCAGGGCCTTTCGTGGCTCTCTACTTTCCACGAGGTCTGCCCCGATGCCATCGTGCATGCCACCAACATCCACTTCTACGACATCTACGAGAGCGCTACCATCGACCGCTTCAAGGCCCAGGTCGAGAAGGCCGCCGCCGTCTACGGCAAGCCTGTCTGGATTACCGAGTTCGGTCTCAACCCCGGCTCCGCCTCCGAGGAGCAGGCCGCTTCCTTCCTCAAGGAGGCCATGGCTTACTGCGACTCCTCCGACAAGGTCCAGGGTTACTCGTGGTTCATGGTTGGCACTGGCGAGAACCAGCTCAACTCTGCTAGCGGCCTCAGTGCCGTTGGTCAGGTCTACGCTGGCTCCTCGTAAGGGTGTCACGTGTAGGATGAGCTGAACAAGGGCGTTTCAAGGTTTCCTGTACATGGATGATATACCCACGCGCTACGGGGTGGTTTTCATTTTTTAATTTCTTATGTTTAAGCAGTATTTGAGGGGAGGCTTGGTGTAGCGAATTTGAATCCGAGGAATGAAGTCTTCAACACAAACACTACCAATCTTGCTCACCGTGCAAAACCCCCTATCATCTAATCACTAAAGCCAGGAGAAGCTAGTCGTCCTACGAATCAGCTCGTGTTCATTACACTAACCCTTAGCCTACCTCATCATCAAACGTACCACACTCACTCTCCTGGGCGGCTACACTGGCCCTATGAGCTGTCAAGGTGCCTAGTACCTATCCAGAATCTGTCCGGAAGTTTATCCCTGTTCGCTATTTTGACGACGTGAATCGTTGCTTCTGTGGCGCATGTCTGTATATGGAAGGGAGTTAAACCAGCTGGGCTGAATCAAGCACTGCAGAGTTACCTGTCGCTCTGTGTCAAGCATGGACGAGGTGCGCGTGACGATGGACTTGTGGCTCACTGCCACTACAGCCATGATGCGGGATCCTTGGGCGTAAGCCAGTCAGCCTGCCAATCAGCCTGTCCAATCATACAGAGAGAGACGAGGTACAGCATCATTCGTGCATATCATCCGCAGTCTTGCAGCAGAATCACGACCCTCCTCCTTCTTGGGTTCTTCTCCTCTCCCTTCTCCCCTATCCTCTATACCCACAGCCCGCCATCCCAATCTTCCCCGTTTCTGACCTACGCCTCCATCATGTTCCGCGTCGCAGGTATCGAGAGCCTAGCCGGTGGGCGCAATGGCTCACACCCCTACAGCGGGGCAGACGGGGAGAAGCGGTGGGCGAAGATGAAGGACAATGTTGTGAAGGAGTGGGAGGCTGAACAGAGTAGGTTTTGTGGTCGCTTGGGTAGATGGGTATAAGTACAGTGGCTGATAGGTTTAGAGAAGAAGAAGGAGGCAGAGGATGAGCGTAGTAGGGTGGTTGGGGAAGGGGGTGCTGTAGATGCTGGGGATGGTGAAGTGGGAGGCGTCAACGGAGGTGCAGAGGAGGGGAGATTGGAGAGGATCAAGGCGAAGCTCTTCAAGCATTGAATTAGCGGTGTGGGTGTTAGGGCGGTAGCGGGGTCCTGCTGTTTGAATGCACACGTGAACAACAAACGGGGTTGTGCACTGTATAAGAGGCTCTTTTCTGCAGGCTCTATCTCGTGCACTGGTACACCATCCGCTGCCATTGCTTTTCCAAAAAGAAATGTGTCCAAGGCGGCATGTGCCGCCGCTCCTTGCTTTCTTTTGCTTCGTCTGAAAACCTAGAGAGACCAACAAAATGATCAGCCAATTCCAATGACAACGAGAGTATGAATGTCACCAAGAGGACGACAGCCAAAACGACGAGTCCACACTTCGCCAAACTACACTTTTGTGTTCACCCTGGCTCTCAATAAATACACCGTGCCACCTTCTCCTGCAAAAGTAGCTTGACACACTCTACTGTGAATCAAAATCTCCCAAAATGAGGTTTCACGCATGGGATACTGAAAACCGATATACATCCAGTGCATAACCGACGTACACTTACAGTATCATGTACTCGAATCCTTTTCTTCTTTTTTCCTCCTTTGCGACAACACCACCTCCCGAAACCATAGCCAGAAACCGATACCAAATATCTTTCTTTTTTCTTCCTCGGGCTCAAAAACCAGTGGTCGAGCAACCTATGTATCTGGTTCGCTGCGACTTCCAACAGCGGCTCGAAACACTTGTCCGTGCAAATCATCTTCTTGAAAGAAAAATCCCAATGTTCGAGTCCATGGCTGTATAGCGGTTGTGGCGCGCAATCGGAGGAATTCGAAGGACCGTACTGAGCCGCTCATGTTTTCGGGAATATTGGTCCAGAGACTTGATGCTCGTCGTGGAAGGATGCCATAGCATAACTTGATATAATGCATTTTAGTCAAGAAGGGTCAGACTAACATCTTGCTGCGAAACGCCTTGCTTGGTATTACACAGATGCGAGTGGCGTTTTACCGAACACTTCTGCACAAATATCGTGTTGCGTTTGGTGGTCTCCTTGCTCTATTCGTCAGCATGGAAAAGTTGTTCGCCTCCAACCTCCTGCGAGACAGCTCTGTTTGTCGCAGGTACTTGGAGCTGGCACTATAAGTCCTATTTGGTATTCTACGTCGATCTTTTTGTACTCAAGTGAAACAGCTAGCGAATGAGCGCAAGATTTCCTGAGCATATGGAAAGTAATGGATTGGGAGTGCTTGCGCTGGGACTTGAAGTTGTGCATTTCGTCTTAGTACACCACTAACATTCCCATAAGAGACCAGCGTACTTATGGCCAGTAACTCTATGTGAAGAGCACTGTATGCAAAGAAAAAACATCATCCAAATTTCCATCCGTGTCGGTGTGTTCGGTTCTTCACCAGGCTATCTAGAGCCCTACCTCAACCCACTCCCTTATTTGAGCACGCGTTGCGTCTTTCATGATGTAGTCCTCATTAGAGAAAGCCGTGGCCGGGCCTGAAAGTTCTTTAGATCGAGTCATATTCTTATCCAGGCTCGGTAGGAAGAAACGAAAGTTTGTAGCTGTGAGGGATATGGTGTATTTGCCTCGCCAGACCCTGACAGCTTTCATCCACATTGGGTCGTCGCCACGTTCATCCTCGTCCAAGTCTCGAGCTATGTTGGAGCTGACAGCCGGGTGGATTACTGAATCCATGCTGTCTCCACGGAGGACTGTAGAGTACAGCATACCCAAAAAGAGACAATAGGTGTAGTGCCTCGGGGTTGCATCTAGCCTCCAATTTGGCGGCTCGTATCTCATGCTAAGATCGGGGTCCTGGATGCATATCTTGTCGAGAAGCAACAGAGTCTCTGGGGTGTCTCTGAGGAATATTTGGTTGTCATGGACTGGGTGTGTATCTTGCATGACGACGACAGAAAGCCAAGCGCGCCTCTGAGGCGATATGGACAACAGAAACTCGACTGCCTGAGCCCCGCAAGGCTGTCCAGATCCAGAGAGATGGTCGAAGATAAGCATTGGACTGTACTTGAGCTCCAATGCAGCCGTCTCCATATAGAGTTGTCGGCTCACGTACTTCAGTTGGTTGAACTCAGAAGCCTCATCTTTGCTGTCGCAGAAAACCGCCTTCTGCTTCAGAACTGCCTTATTTTCGCGGTACACGAGGCCAGTGGCGGGAGTGAGAGCGTACTGACAAATTCGATTGCGAATCTCTGGCGGCAGAGACAAGAATGTGGGGGCAGCTGTCATATCCAAACTTGCTGGGCCTGTCTGTACGTGACGTAGGCGAACGGTCGTGAGGAACTTGTAGTCGAGACAGAGAAAGGGAGTTGTTGTAGGCGAGCAAATATAAATATATGGCAGCGACGCTAAGAGATGAGTGGGGCAAATTCAACGGTGAAAGATGAATAACGCTGACTTCACCAGGTGAGAGTAAGTAATGTGCCTGATAACAGTCACGTAAGGTCCGAAGTCTTACTGCAAAGAAAAGAGAGTTCCAAGAGCTGTTGACCGAACTTGCAAGATGTCTGTAGTGAGCGAAATGGGAATCGATGAGCAGATGGATCCAGATGTAAATCTTGTATTGAAAGCCTCCAGACACCATATACAGTACTGGCGGCCGTGGCAACTACCATTTCCGCAACAATAACCCATATCCTCTGACTGCCATTTAAAAGATAGCCACCGCATTCGGCGGACTAGCAACACCACCTGGTACCTACTCGCCTGTTAGCCATCGTCTCAAGTCACAACCCTACACACAAAGTCTTACCTTCAAAGGCACACTGCTAACAAAGCACGTCCACCTACCCAGCTCCTCCGCCTTCTCGCACAACCTTTCCAGGTCCCACATCTCGCCAATCATAACGCCCCATCCGCCGAGCAGCCACTGGTGCAGCAGACCGCCGCCCTGCATGTCGTCTTCCCAGGCTTCGCCTTTCCAGATGCCGCCGGGCTTGTTGTGGTTGCCGACTAGTGGTGCCATCTCGAAGGAGGGCGCGTCGCTGAAATTGTCAGTCTGATCTTGATCTTGGGTCTTGCTTCGGCAGAAAGAAAAAAAACATACCCAGCAACCGCCACAAACCCACTCTCCCAAATCCACCTCAGCGTCTCCTTCGTGCTCTCAACACCCGCAAACGTCGGCGGCTTACTCGCCAACTCCTTCCTCTCCTGCTCACTCAACTTGTCATACTGCTCCGTGAACCCCGTTCTCACAAGCAGGAGATCCCCGTTTCTGGCCTGGACACCCGTCTGTGCGAGCATATCCTTTAACTCTTTCGCTTGAATGGCGTGGGACGAGAGCGCGTCAATGGCGTCCTTGCCCTGCTTCTGAAGATAGCGGGGGTAGTCGAGGATCACAGCGCGTGCGGTAATGCCGCCAGAGTGTGCAATCTTGTCAATGCCAATGATTTCCGTGGTTTCAATGTCTTGCTGGGTCCGGCCGCCGTAGTACCGCGCGGCTTGCTGATAGCCGTAGTGTCGGAAGCCGTCCCATTGCGAGGAGCTCTGCGTGTTGATGTCGAGG
>SAUA01000200.1:0-39503 GCA_004335185.1 Phoma sp. RAV-16-625 | reverse complement strand
ACGTTGGAGGGGTTGGGGAGGGGGTTGAGGTTTTAAGAGGGGGTGCGTGAGTTTGTATGTTGAGGTGGTGCGGTGGGTCGGGTTATGTTGGGGTGGGTGTAGGGCGTCTTCATGGTGGATTGCTGCTGCTGCTGCTTCTGCTTCTGTGTAGCTCTCGTTCTCGGCCATCCCCCCTTTACTCCCAATGGCGGTATAGATTCAATAGCAAGCCCCTCGAACCATCCCAACCACCAAGACCACGAACCTCAACCCCTTTTGCCACGACTGCATTGACACCTTTACTACCACTCCATCACCATGATCGCGGTCACTATAAAACCACACGATCTCCATCCACCCACGATTTTAAGGTTCAAGATCCAAGATCTAAGATTCGAGATCTGCTATGAAATAACTAGACATGGAAACCCCAGACATGAGAACCGACTTGAAAGCGAATACAGAAAAGTCTGCACTTGAGAGCACCATGTCTCTGGTTTAGTACAGACGGCGGGATCCTTGTATACTCACCAGAGTAGAAAGACGGTGGATTGTGCAGAGACTAGGGTGGCTGGATAGGACTCGCGAAGGAAAAAGAGTTGTTGATGGTGTTGAAGTAGATTTTATCACGTGGTATGTAGCTCAGTCACGAAGAGTTGATACATCGCACGGGCACGGACACAATCACCGAAATAGATACATGTGGGTATGTGTCATTACCGGCTATCATTCAATCGTAAATATGCAAGCGCGCGACGAACCGTCAGCTACGTAGGTATGATGGAAAAAACGCCAAACGCCATGGGTCGATCCATTCTGGTTCCAGCCCTCGAAGCGTGCATGCCCATTGCTGAAGCTGTCACCTCGGGAAACGCCTGGGATATAAAGTTCGATGATATAAAGTCCGAGTTCCTCCTGTTGTGACCATGAACGCCGCATTCCAAAAAGAGAGACAAGATGATTACCTGAGTAGAGAAGAAGTATGATCGACCTAAACAACCGTAAAGAAAGACTCTGGCAAAGCCGTGAGGGCAACAACGGATACAGCTGCACCGAGGGCCGTAGCAGGCACCATCAGGCTAGCCGCTCGGAGAGCCTTTCTCAAGATAGACCTTGGCTGTGCGATCGGCCGCTGAGATGGAGGCGCGATTTGTGCAACAGAAGGCGCAACTGACGCGGGCGTGATGGTCTTGCTCATGGGCTCCGTCACTACTTCCTCAACTTCAAGTGAACGCGTCAGCATCTTCTCGTCTTCCTCTGCCTCCACTTCAAAAGCATCGTCTGCGCTACGCTTGCGGCTGTTAACCGAGGTGGGCGTCGGTGGCTGCTCGTCGACGATCTCAGTGATGGAGACACCAGTCCTGCGTGTGGGAGGTGGTGTTGTGCTGACCACGTCGGCAGTGAGGGTGGGTGGAGGAGTCTGAATGCGGTCCGCAGTCGGCTTGTAAGCAGGAACACGCTCTGGACTGAAACTGCTGAAGTGTGGCAGCTCAATCTGCTGCGACGCGTGGGCAGGCATGTCATGGAAGAGAGGAGCGTGTGCACTGAAACCAGCAGAAGAGTACACTGGCGCGATGGGAGACTCTTCGGTGAGCCACTCGTCATAGCCTTGATGCGGTGCTTGGTCCCAGATCTTCTGCCTCTTCTCTGAAGGGCGTGGAGGAAGTGGGGGAGCGAGTGCACTATCGGACGTGGAGCTCTCAGGGTTCTGGCTGAGCGTACCAAACGGAGGCAGGGGGAGGTCCGGGATCGAAGGGTACGCAAAGTCATCATACAAAAATGGTTCGGCCGCTGATGACTTCTCAAGCGGAGCTGACGGCGTGGTCGAAGAACGACCCAGGTCGGTGGGTGTTGTCTGTATTTGCTCGATAGCAGTGATCCCTTCCACCTCCTCGGTGTAGTGTGGCCCATGGCTAGAAACACTGCCTGTACTTGCTGCATCGCCTTCCATGTCGCTCTCAACGTCGCTCTCGATGCTGCTGGCGTCAGCAGTCTCCTCTTCTTCCTCCTCGGAGTCATCGCTCAGGAGAGCCTCGTACTCCTCAGCGTCCTCGTCCAACAGTGCCATGGTTACATCAGCGTTGTTCTCAGCGTCAGAGTGCTCTGATGCGGCGTCGGAGTCGTCGAGGACGAGAGGATTCAGCTGGCTGCCGCGTCCTGATTCGAGGTAGTCTACATCCTCCTCTTCAGACTCTGCTTCTGGCACAGTGAAGCCACGCGAGAAGGGCTCAGGCGTAGAGAGCTCGGCGTTGAAGGCGTACTTGTACGCGACGAAGAAACCTGCAAAAGAGTCAGACATGGTCTTGTTTGCTGGATAGGCAACTCACTGTCATTGCGGCAGACATTGACGCCGAACTGCAGTTTGTCACCGTTGGACAGCTGCTTTGGTGTATCAGGGACGAGGGGCGTGCCGTTCACAAAGGTGCCATGCATGGACTTTGTGTCAGTGATGTAGACGTGTGGAGCTCCCGTGGCTGTGTTTGCGGTCAAGATGGCGTGCTCTCGAGACACCACGGGGCTGTCGATGTAGACGTTGTGCTTGGCAGGCAGCAGGTGTCCCTTGGAGGTGTTCTTGGACGCACGACCGATGACAAACTTGGAGCCAAGCGGCACTTCGAACTCGCGAGTGTCGTGCACATCGTAGCCCTCGTCCTGGCTGAGGACTATGCGGAAGGCTACGGGGTCAGCACGTGAATGATGCACACGTGAAACACGAAGAGACTCACTGCCAGTCATGTTCTCGTCGGTATTGGTGGGCAGAGGTTGGAATAAGAAAGTAAAGGTGAGGCCAGGAACACTGCTTGTGGTTGCGTTGATGTTCAAGGGGAGAGAGAGACAGCAGTGAGTACCTGGGAGCGGGGCCGAGCTCTCCTTATTTGGCTAGTAAAGGCTTGGGCGATGCGGGCGTGGTTCAAGGGTGCAGTGTTGATGTAGTGGACAGTATTAGTTGTGAGGGGTTGAAGGAGAGAAGGAACGGGAAAGAGCAGAAAGAAGAGCGTCTAGGCGACAGGGAGGGTGAAATAGCTTGGCTTTGTTAAGCTCCAGGAGGCCGCCGCAGGGCGGGGGTGAAGTGCTGCCTTATGCTGTCTATCTGCTATCATGTGCACGCGCTCACACTAACGCCGCTCTAACTCCGCGCCCGTGCCCCACCTGAACCGCGAAATTTGGCGACTGAGGGAAGACGAAGACGAGGACGCTCTCTTCTGTGTGTTGCGCCTCTTGACATGACTCACGCCGCCACGACCATGCACACGATCCGCAAAGGATACCGGTAGCAGAGACTCACGATAATACTTTACAAACGACAACGCAACAGCCGCCCGCCATGGCCGAGGCGCCGCACAACTATGCTGTCAAGCAGCAGGTCGTGGACAAGATGCCCGCGCGCATCAAGCACATCCAGTTCGGCATCTAGTAGGCCTCACCACGCATGCACGCCGCATGTTGTATGCTGCACCCACCCAGGATGCGTAGTAACCTCTTGCAGCTCCAACCAGGACATTGTCAACCAGGCCGTCCTCGAGGTCTCGGACCGCAATGTCTACGACCTCGCCCCCGCCGCCGACAACACGCGCACCCTCACCGCCAACGGGCCCATGGACATCCACATGGGCATTTCCAGCAAGACGGGCAAGTGCGGGACCTGCGGCGAGGGCCTCGACAAGTGCAACGGCCACTTTGGCCACATCAAGCTTGCCCTGCCCGCCTTCCACGTCGGCTATTTGAAGCACATCATCGAGGTCCTCAACTGCATCTGCAAAGACTGCTCGCGCGTCCTGTTGGACGAGGTCGAGCGACGCCGCTACCTGCGCAGCATGCGCCGCCCGGACATGGACACGCTGCGCCGGAGCGCCGTCTCGAAGCGCATCCTGGAGGACTGCCGCAAGAAGAAGCTGTGCCCCTACTGCAATGCGCTGCAGGGCACCGTCAGGAAAGTGCCAGGCCACCCGCTCAAGATCATTCACAATCGCTACGACGCCTTCAACCGATCGACCGCGAAAACGAAAAAGGCCCCCGCCGGCAAGATCGAGTTCGACCAGTCCTTCGACACCGCAAAAGCCGCGAACCCCGAGCTCGACAAGCACCTGAAGAAGGCTGCCGACGACATGCACCCCTTGCGCGCCCTCAACTTGTTCAAGAAGATCTCCCCCGAGGATTGCGAGCTGCTGGCCATGATACCTGAGGACGCGCGGCCAGAGATGCTCATCTGGGAGTACATGCCTGTGCCACCCGTGGCGCTGCGACCCTCTGTCATGCAGGAAGGAGGAGCCACGGAAGACGACGTGACAAACAAGATTGGAGACATCTGCCAGATCAGCAGCATCATTCGAGCGGGCCTGGCGCGAGGGTTTCCACTCCAAATACTCATGGAGCAGTGGGACTTCCTGCAACTGCAGATTGCCATGTACATCAACAGCGATGCGCCAGGTCTGAAGCAGCAGGGTCTGCAGAAGACCATGCGTGGCTTCTCGCAGAGACTGAAGGGAAAGGGTGGACGGTTCCGTCAGAATCTGTCTGGAAAGCGTGTCGACTTCTCAGGCCGTACTGTCATTGGACCGGATCCAAACCTGAGTATCGAGGAAGTCGCTGTGCCAGAACGCGTCGCAAAGAATCTGACATATCCTGAGAAGGTGACAAGATACAACATCGAGAAGCTGAGGAAGCTGGTGCTCAACGGTGCTAACAAGTACCCCGGCGCCAACTTCATCCTCAAAGATGATGCCGAGAGGACGCCCAACAGGGAACGCACCAAGATCTCGCTAGCCGCACTGACAAAGCACGACCGTAAAGGTGAACGCTTAAAGTTCCCTGCGGAAAAGCTCAGGATAGGCGACATTGTAGAGCGGCACATCGAAGACGGCGACATTGTACTATTCAACCGACAACCATCTCTCCACAAGCTCAGTATTCTCAGCCACAGAGCCAAGGTTCGACCATGGAGAACGTTCCGTCTCAACGAGTGCGTGTGCAATCCTTACAACGCCGATTTCGATGGTGACGAGATGAACTTGCACGTTCCTCAAACCGAAGAAGCACGCACAGAAGCTACAGAGCTCATGGGTGTGAAATACAACATTGCTACACCCAAGAACGGAACCCCCATCATCGCCGCCATCCAGGATTTCATCACGGCTGCCTTTTTGCTCAGCAACAAAAGCAACTTCTACGACCGACGGACGTTCTGCCAGATCGTAAACTACATGTTCAATGGCGACGGAGCATACGACCCCGACACAGGCAAGACTCTGCCCATCGAAATCCCGCCGCCAGTCATCTGGAAGCCACAAGCACTCTGGACCGGAAAGCAGGTTTTCAACCTGCTCATGAGGCCTAACAAGGAATCGAGGGTTCTTGTCAATCTGGAAGCTGCGAACAAGATGTTCAAGCCGAAGGCTGGCGTGCCCCACGACCTCAGCGATAACGACTCGTACCTGGTCATTCGCAACTCCGAAGTCATGTGCGGGTGCATGGACAAGGCGACCGTAGGTGACGGAAAGAAGGACTCGGTCTTTTATGTCATGATGCGAGATTTCGGTCCTCAACACGCAGTACAAGGCATGAACCGACTGTCTAAGCTGTCTGCACGCTGGCTCACGAACAACGGTTTCTCCCTCGGCATCAGCGACGTTACTCCAGGCGAGAAGCTCATGCAGAAGAAGCAGGCTTTGGTCGTAGAGGCTTACAGACAGTGTGACCAGATCATCAGCGACTTCCAAGAAGGCAAGTTGCAGCGCGATCCTGGTTGTGACGAAGAGAAGACAATGGAGAACAGAATTGGTGGTATTCTCTCGAGCGTTCGTCAAGCAGCTGGTGAAATTTGTTTCGAGGAATTGAGTAGATGGAACTCGCCCCTGCTCATGGCCAAGTGTGGTTCAAAGGGTTCCAACCTCAACGTCTCTCAGATGGTTGCGTCTGTCGGTCAACAGATGATTGGCGGTGCACGTGTCGCAGACGGCTTCCATCACCGGACACTGCCGCATTTCCCCAAGGCAGCTCGACAGCCAGCTGCGAAGGGCTTCGTCAGTAACAGTTTCTTCTCAGGTCTGACACCGTCCGAGTTCATTTTTCACGCTATGAGTGGTCGTGAAGGTTTGGTCGATACCGCTGTCAAGACTGCAGAAACTGGATATATGAGTAGGCGACTGATGAAGTCGCTCGAAGACTTGTCCGCATCCTACGATGAAACCGTGCGCAACTCCTCTGGAACTGTCGTGCAATTCCAGTACGGAGACGACAACTTGGACCCAGTCGATATGGAAGGCAAGGCAAAGCCCGTACACTTCGACCGCACGTTCTCGCACGCTGTTACCTCGACATGGAACAACGACGAGCCCACCCTTGTCCCCAAGGAGGTTCGAGACCACGTCCACGCTCGGATGAACACAGAGCGAAACAAGTACCCCCGATACAAGCTCGATGGAGTGACAAGGCTGGCCTTTGACGACAACAGCGATTCCGGTATCGATCAGAAGGAGTCCATGCGCGACTTCCTCGACACCGTTGAGGACTACGTGGGCAAGAAGGCAACCAAGCTCGAGACCACGCTCTTGTACCTGGGTGTTGCGGAACCTTCGCAGAGTCTTGAGAAGCTCCCTGTCGAGGTCGCAGAGAAGTACAGCCTCGCTGATGGTATCGCCAAGATCTCGCAAACTGCTCTTGACACGTTCATCGACCTCTGTCTTACCAAGTACCACCGCTCACGAGTTCAGCCTGGTCACGCTGTGGGTGCCATAGGTGCGCAGTCCATCGGTGAGCCGGGTACGCAGATGACGTTGAAGACTTTCCATTTTGCTGGTGTCGCCGGTATGTCCATCACCCAGGGTGTCCCACGTATCAAGGAAATCATCAACGCCTCCTCCACCATCTCCACACCTGTCATAACCTGCGAGCTGTCTAACAAGCTCTCTGAATCCGCGGCACGAATCGTCAAGGCACGTGTTGAGAAGACCTTCTTACGGGACATCATATCCTATGTAGAAGATGTCTGGCACCCTAGCGGTGCGTACATTGCTATGCGCATCGACTGGAATACCGTCAACGCTCTCTTCGTCGACATCCAACCTCACGACATCATCCACGCAATTCAAAAGCACAAGCCTCTCAAATGGGGCAAATCCGGCACCAACGTTCGCATCTCCTCATCGCTCATCCGCGTCGAGGTCGCAGACCCAAGTGCCGCCAAGAAGCGCCCAACAAAGACCGCCCGCAACCAGAAGGAGTTCTTCGAGCGCGTCCAACATGTCAAGGCCTTGATCCCGGACGTCGTCATCAAGGGCTACGCAGACTGCCAACGTGCCATCATCAAGAAAGACACCTCTCCCAACAAGAATGGCGACTATGAATGCCAACTTCTCGTCGAAGGCTACGGCTTTAAAGACTGCATGACCACACCCGGTATCGAGCCGTACACCACAAAGTCCAACCACGTCATGGAAGTCCGCGACGTCCTGGGTATCGAAGCCGCCCGCTCAACCATTGTGCGCGAAATCAGCTCCGTCATGGGCAACATGGACATCGACCCGCGTCACATGCAGCTACTCGCCGACGTCATGACCTTCAAGGGCGACGTCTATGGTATCACGCGTTTCGGACTGCAGAAGACGCGCGACTCTGTGCTGCAGCTCGCCAGTTTCGAAAAGACGCCCGACCACTTATTCGAGGCTGCGGCGCGCGGCAAAATCGATAGCATCGATGGTGTCTCGGAATGCATCATCATGGGCCAGAGCGTTAAGCTGGGTACCGGTGCTATGCAGGTCATCAGACCGCTGGGGCTTACGACGGATGAGGTCAAGGTCAAGAAGACCATGTTCGAGGAGGGGTGGGAGGCGTTGTAGCCTCGTAACGCTGCTGTGAACATGTTGCATTTAAGGCGTCTGGGCGCTGTTCTTATCTATGCATAGCGGTGGTTGTTCGCACTAGCTATATATTATACCTATCTAACAGATATACATGACATTCAATTCTCTGAACTTTTGTTATTCTTCCGTTTCCTCGCTCTTCTTCCTTTCGCCCTACTCCCATAATTCTACAGTCCGACGTCTCCTCTAACATCCCACCTAAGTAGAAGCCCGCCGCCTCTCGTGAAGCTACCGGTCGAAAATGCTATTATCTTGTGTCCCAAACGGGAGGCGTAGAGACCTGGGTTCGAGTCGAGGTGTGGTGGCGGCATAGTGTATACCCCAGCTTGCTGCTAGTATCAATCCCTTATCTTAGGGGTTTTGGCGGGAAGAAGTTGGCGGGTAGAGGGTTTGGTGGAGCTGGAGTAAATGGTGAACTCTGGTCTCTAAGCAGCCCAAACACCACCCCCTACTCCCCCCTCCGGAAATTAACAGTCAAACAACTCCCCATCGACCGCTCAAGCGCCATCCCACACCCTTTCCCCCACCCCACAACCCTACGCTCCAACTCCATCGGAATCCTATAATCAGGATCATGATCCGGCTTACTCCACTCCCCCATCCACTCCTCCCAGTACCCCGCGCCAAGTTCAAACACAATCTCAACACCCTTCGCATCGTCGCATTCTAGCTCCAGCTTCGTCATTGCGGTGGTCATGTACGCGAGGAACATGTCCAGGTCGTGGATGTCGTATAGATCAATTAGAATATCCTGAATACCCGGCTCGCGATCTTCGTCTCCAGGCCGCAGACCAGGAGGAAATGCGGAGGCGATGATATCCGGGGTTCCTACGTGCAGATTCCCCGCTCTTCGCAGGAGTTGGAGTAAGGGTTTCAGGTCGATGCATATTGTTGTATCAGGCTGGGCTGCAAGGTCAAGCGTTATAAGCCCCGTGATCTCATCATCCGCCATACCGGGCCGGGCGAGGAAAGTGTCGATGTACTCATAGAGGTCCTGTGGTCTTAGGGAGATTTTTGTCCGCGCGTTGTAGAGCGGGGAGAACTCGGAGCGGATGCTGCGGCATACTTGGGTTAGGTTGAAGAAGTGCCGAGTGGTGGTGAGATGGGAGGTTGGGGGTTCTTGGGTCTTAAGGAGTTGGATGGTGGTGGATTCGGTGGTGTGGTTGTAGATTTGGTTACGGAGTTCTTGGGGACGGGTTATTAAGAGATGGGGGCGGGCGGTCGGGATACCTACCGCCGGGTAGATCGAGGAATGGGCATCCCATAACTAATTTGGGTGTTGTAGCAACTGGCTTCGATGTTTAGATTAGAAAGTTGATAACGGAGAATGTCGATAGAAAGGTCGTCGATGGGATGGAAGGGGGTTAGGAGATGCGGCGATACGGAGATGGCTCGGATCTTGATTCCAATATCTGCCATCCGAGTCATCGCCGGTGAGGGTGATGGCTACAGTGTACACCTGTCGGGATGTTCTGCGATTCTTATGCTCCATCAGGTGGATAAAAGATGTGTTGACTAACAGCTATACTCGCCGAGTTTCAAACTCACAACTCATCCCTCCGTCATGACATGAACCCACGACAACTTCCTAGTCCATAACCTCAATTACGCTTCTGGAAGCTGACATATGTAGCCCCTCCACTTTTACCCTGGGGGTAGAATCCTAAAGCGGAGCTCCATTCCCTGAGTTTTGGTCGTTCTTCGCAGTCCGGACCCCCGCGCCAATACCACGTGCTCCAATGCTCCATCCACGGCTCCCAGTGCACACCATGGATGGAAAACGCAATTTCAGCGATACCCCGAAGACGGTAGTAAAATATGAAATCCAGTGACAAGACTACCATGTCCAACCAGCCATAGAAGGTAGCTTTGTCCTTTGCCCTCTAGCGTCAAAGCACGAGCTTTTCGAGAGTCCCGCTGAGCCCCTCCGGGTCTGTGAAATTACGGAGGCCCTTAATGCGCACAGAAAGCTGTTTTGCGTTCTTAGAGAGTTTCAGCAAAGGCTTGATGTTGACTGACTGTGCACCAAGCGCGGCGAGATCGATAATAAGGGCACCAGCCACTTCATCGTCTCTGATACCAGGTCGCATGAGGAAGGTCTCAATGTAGTTGTACACTTCTTCCCAAGGCCGCACGCAACCGGCCACTTTGGTCTGAGCCCTATACAAGGGAAGGTGCTCGAGGCGCATCTGGCGACATACTTGTGTCATACCGAAAAATTGTCGGCGGGCCGTCGATCGATCTTCGAAAGGCTCATTGCGGGGCTTGTTCGTGGTATGGCACAGAAGGATGGACTCCCCTTCCACTGCGAAGTTATAGATGCGGTTGCGAATCTTTGCAGCATCATTGTCAGTATCGTGCCCTTGAAGAGACTTACGGTACTTACCGCCTGGGAGGTTGAGCAATGAATGCTGTAGGGCCTCTACGACTGGCGCTACATCCAGCGTACGCATTGGTAGCATCGTTACTGCTGTGACGTTGGAGGTGCTGATGTGGTGAACGAACAGATGTCTGGAGTGTCTGAGATGTAGGAGGAGTTGGGTGGAGTCGAAATTAAATTGTAAGGCAAAGGAAGTCTGACTAAACCACTAGCGGTGAGAGAGAGAGGTGAAAGTATGATTTGGCGGCACGTGAGTCTGAGGCATCACGTCTATCACGTTTCTCGTTAATAGAGATTTTCAGATCGACATCAAACCCAACGTTCCAGCACATATTCCCCCTTATAAACTATTTTCCTTGCTTCATTTGAACATTGTTCTTCTTCAACTGCAATATTTGCAGCTGCGTGACTTTCCTTTCTACTACAGCACGGT
This sequence comes from Phoma sp. RAV-16-625, assembly GCA_004335185.1. Classification (NCBI taxonomy): domain Eukaryota; kingdom Fungi; phylum Ascomycota; class Dothideomycetes; order Pleosporales; family Didymellaceae; genus Phoma; species Phoma sp. RAV-16-625. The sequence goes on along the minus strand of SAUA01000200.1, from coordinate 28,852 downwards.
GCGGAAACGCGACTTCCACTGTGGTAGAATGGCGGCAGCAGGATGGCGGCAGCGCGACTTCTTTCTCTAGCATGGCGGCAGCACAGCGGCGGCACGACTTCCTCCTACAGCAACGCTGCATGCCTTCCTACTATGGCAACGCCGGCGATGGCGGCAGCGCGACTACCTCTCTGGCACAGCGGCGATAGCGGCAGCACGATTTCCTTTTGTGACATAACGGCAGCATGGCTTCCTCCTAGGGCGGTGGCGGTGATAGCGGCAGCACAACTCCCGAATATAGCGATAGCGGCAGCACGGCTTCCTACTACAGCGATGGCGGCAGCACGGCTTCTTACTATGGCCTGGCGGCAGCACGACTTCCTACCACAGCGATGGCGGCAGCACGGCTTCCTTCAGTGACATGGCGGCAGCACGGCAACAGTTCTACCTGGTTAGTACAACGAATGTCGAAAACACACTTGGTATGACTGTCTTGTTAATCAGACAAGAGCGCCAATTTGGAGACGCTGTGGGGAGCAGGCCGTACCGACCATGGGCCTACGCAGCGGTCAGAGCGCAGATGCCACATCAGGGCCGGGGTTTAGGAAGAGTATGGGGAAAGCTGGTTGACTCCCACATAAACAACCGCTGGTCAGTTGGATCTCCTGCAATGGTAGAGCGCCGTGACTATCAAGAAAGGGATACGCGATTCATTTCGACGCGCTTACTTGAGAGGGCTGGACAGAGATTCAGAACACGCCTCGATTGAGAATATTTAGGGACCGGAAGCTAAGAACATGATCCTCGGAACTTCAAACATGGCGCAGCTCTTATGTGTATGGTCCTTGAGTTGATTGCCGCCCAAGTAACAGCTCAGTCCGATCCGTCATCGAGAAACTGCAGCCGCTGTGGTCGACCCCAATGATCGGACGGATTGAATCTCCAGCATCCTTTGTGCTTCCTTGTAAACCAGTATGCGTTCAGCCATGGAACGAAGAACGGCACAGGTGGAAAGTTGTCACTGCCGGGGTAGTTCTTGTCGATACATCCAAGGACCAGAGGGAGAACGAGTGTCTACTCACAATGTGTCAGTCCTCTGTCGTTAGGTCGAGAGATGCATGCTTCCTCACCGGGTCCGCGGTCTTCGCTCCCTCTTCTGCAGTCATTGCGAACCTCTTTTTCAGCTTTTCCCCATCGCACCTCTCCAACTTGATAAGTGACTCAATTTCGTCGTGGAGATGTGTGGTGAGTATATTAGCGTACCCGTCAATCAGCCCTTTCAGTTCTTCCCATTCGTACACCTTCGCGTCTTCCCGCACATCCTCAACATACTGTGTCATCTCTGCCAGCCCAGCTTCGAAAGCACGGTGTTGTTCCACGTTGCCGTGCATTGGGCTCTCATCCTCATCCTCACATAAGCCTGCCGACTTCGCGAGGTCGTCCGCGTACGGGAAGAAGAGTTTCTCTTCTCCTTTGTGGTGATGATGTACCGTATCTGCCCAAGCCTTGATATACAGCATGAAGTCTGCAACATCTTCGACGTCTTTGACGTAAGGACCTTGGAGATAGATGGCGTTAAGCCCTCGCAGCAGCAAATTGTGCACGTTCGCCATTTCGACACATATCGAGAGAAGTCCTGCGTTACTGGTCGTGGGTGCACCAGAGGTACCGGGAATCAGAAGGAGGGGAAACGGACTGTCAGCCCACGGGCGGTGACTGACCTGGGAATCATCAGGCTGAGACATCGTACGTTATGAAGTAGTGCAAGGCTATCGCAAGGAGAGCGAGGACAAACAGAGCGTCGACTTTGCGCGGTGTGAGAAGCACTGCGGTGATAGAGTGATTCATTGATTGCAAGAGAAGGAAGTCGTGGGGAGTTATGAAAGATATATGTACATTTTGAAGAAAAGTGAACAGAACTGGTAAAGGGCTGACGGGTGCGCGGCCTGAAAGGCTGACGGTTTCTGCTGGCCGAGAGATTGTGGATAACCAATCATGAGGTTCAGAGGCGTCGACACGCTGAGCTGTACACTGGATCGCGTTAGAGAGACGGTACTGACCGCAATCAACAGAAGCACAATAGAGAAATCGGTGGGTTTTGTGCTATCTATTTGGTAGCTGCTGACTGGCTTCGCATCCACGTGCGGCTTCGAGTTGCGGCCGCATCTTCTCGCTATGCTCAATTCTGCAGCAAGCAGCTTGCGCCCGGTACGAGGAAAGGGTCTAGCCTGGTATCGTTTGATGCGACGAAAGCAGGCATGTCAGGAGATGATATGGGAAGATTGTCGTCTTCAGAATTTGGCGACGCGTGAGGCACGAGGTTGGGTTGCTGAATCAGCGGGGTTCGGTCCGTCTCTTCCCCAGCCTTCTTTTGTGGGATGTCATCTTACGGTTTACATACCCAAGACATCAACGTTTCATCAATATTAACTAGCGAGCGGATCTTGATAACAGCCTGAACCAAACCTCAGATGCCAGAGTGGTCACAGTGGGTACCTCTCTAGCTATGGGTCTTCTTGTGGCCACTACGTCTCTACTGCCAGTGCCGTCGCATTTTGGAGCGTGCAGATGCTTTGGACGTCACGGGCTCTATCTCTACGGTCATGTTCATAGCATTTCAAGAACAGTGAGGTCTGCATGAAGCACCTGCCTGTCGATCCCGAGCGCATTGACTACCCCACATTCCAGCCTTCATCTCCAAACCTTCCTGTGACCTCACTGTGCGCACCTATCGTAATCGCAGGAATCATTTCATGCATTCAAGAAACAGAAAATGCAGCCTCTGTGTTTCGAAACTTGCTTCAAGCAGCCGCGATCTCTCGTTTCATGGAACATTGTCACCAGCTTCGTGGTGCTTCATCTCGATTGGTCCTTGAGATTAGGAGTTGTATTTTGTCTTGTATAAGCGAAACATGCTCAGCTCAACTGTCCGCCAAATGCGCTCCCGAGGGCTGCAAATACTCTCGCCATGATCGGACCCACCTTGTGAAGTCCACGACGCAATCGGATTCAGGGACATGCTTGCTGGCAGCCTTGATAAAAGGAACTAGGTGGACCGTCTCTGTGTGACGTCGCTGATTGGCACATTGCGGGCATAGCTGTGAAGATCTATATGCACTGGAAGTCTGCCTGGTTCACCAAATCCCTTACTTCACCAGCTACAACACTCAGCCTGGTCGCTAGTACAGCGTGGTACTCCTCTGCGTCTTTGATGCCAGCTGTTCGCATCTCAAGTCAAGCAACGAACACCCAATTATTCCACAAAGTAGTTATCATCATGTACAGCACAATCATCTTCAGCGCATTGTGCGCGGCAGTTTTTGCTGCCCCGGTCACACAGAGCTCAAATACAAGTTCGACATGGCAACCTGCGGAAGGCACAAAATCGACGTGCGACTCGACGTCCGACAAGATCATTGGCTTCTATGTGGGGCCCCAGATGGAGTCCGTTGTCACTGATGCCTGCGTTGCCATGATGCCGCCCTGTGCCCATCAAGATCGAGTTGCCAACGACACCGTGTGTGCTCAGGTCGTCGACTGGCGGCTTGACGGGCCAAAGAACAGTACGCAATCTGCAAATGTCGAGACCGTAGAAGGCAACAAGATCAGTGGATGGGATGTCAAGCGTAAGTTATTCCGAAAGTGGTGCAATCATAGCGAAGGCTAACATTGCGAGCAGTCTCCGTCACACCTGGTACACAACCAGAGACTTCAGCAGGCGTTTTCTGGACTGCACAAGACTGCTATGGCTACTTTGCGTACATGTTGGAAAAGTGGGAGCCCGAGGGATGTCACACCCAGCAAGGGTTTGGTATTGGCAACATCACGGTTGGTGGAGAGAGTTCACTGGCAGGTACTGTGTTCGGGGTTGAGATCGTCGCTGAGCAGTAGCACTGGTCGAGCATTCCTTTTGGCCTATCTTGAGTATTGTTTCTTTGTTCTTCGCAGCCAGTCTTGATGACTTAAAAATACCTATCAAGCTCTATAGGCCTTGAGATCCGCTGATGGTGAAGCCATTGTTCTTGCATATTTATACTAAGCCCGATATTCTTTCCCTATCTCGACTTAGGGATGAATGTTACAGCGGACTTACTTTCGCTGTAACCTAGCTTGTTCGCAGGCTTTGAGACAGAAACCAAGAAGTGCCTTGCGAATGTGCTCCCGTGGTACCGTGGTAACACGCACAAAGTCAGAACCCTCAAACTCCAGCAAGACCAACTTGTCGTAGTCGCATAGTGCTACGAAGTTGCATTTTGTAGATCTTGCATACGCAGCGGCCTGCTTAGATAGAATGAAGCCATTGGCGTTCGCCGTAAGCATGGATTGACGGCCCTTCGCGTTAAGTTTCAAAAGAGCACGCTGCTTGTGCTTCTCATCAACCGCCACATCAAAGTCTGCGTAATTGATCATGCCGGTGCGCTTGTACTCGATGACTACGATGGCTTGTCTCTCATCAGTGTCCTGCTTGATGTTGAATGAGAGATCGTGGCGGAACCTACTAACCCTCACTTCTGTGGCGATTGTGATGGGCGTACGGTATCTCGCGTTGATAGCGTTCTGGACTGGATGCATAATGTACAAGGCCGACACACGAACAACGTCTTCCTCCACATCAAGATTTGCCATGGCAGGTTCGTCACTAGCAATGTAGTCTTGAGCCAACTTCGAGTCAGCGCCCTTTAGTCGTTCCTCTTGTAGGAATTGGCTGGCGAACTGGACCCAGTTGTCAAGGGCGGTTTCGACAAGGACTTTTGGAGGCGGCTGTAGCTTCGTACCCTCTGAGGATGCAGTCGCAGTGAAGTATCGATAAGCTCCCGGGTACTTGTGGCATTCGCCCTCAAAGCATTCGAGGATAGTTGTTGGCATCTTGTTGTCAAAAAAGCGTTAGATGTTGTGATGCATGAGACTGTTCCTATTGTGAACTTACCGAGCACCAGTCGCTGGATAAAAGTGTCGGTTGAGCAAATGTTCGATCTGATTAAGGTAACAGATGAAGATGACAATGATCGAAGATCAACTTTATCGCACGCGCGCCCCGCATCTTTCACTGCTCGCCCACTGGCACAGGGGTACCACGGCGCGAACGCAGGTTGCTCAAGTGAAAGAATGTTTGATCCACTGAGGATGAGAGTTAGACCGCTTGGTGGAAGTCCCATTGACTTTGATTCACTTTTCGCTCGACATCCAACCTTCTTTCACTCGCTGACTTCCCAATCCTCCTCGACCGGGGCACCAAGCCTGCTTCCAGGATCTCTCTGAACTTTCACATACTTCCCGTTTCGGCCGTCACCAAATAACTCCCACAATCTTCTCACGCTCTCTTCTCCACAGGATGATACCCATCCATACGAACTCCATCGACTAGGCCACGACCATTCGAATAGAGGGTTGCGATACTCGTCTCTTGGGAGCGCCCCAAGTTGGATTCTGAACACCAACGAGAATGCAAAATCTATCAAAACCAAGCGGAGTTGCGGATCGGCCGGATTGGATGGCGCGGTAATGATGATATTTCTTGGTGATAGATCATCATGTCGAACTCCAGCGTAGCGTAGGTCGTAGTCTGCTTCGATGACTTTGATCATGACGTTTTCCCTCTCCTCGGCGGTCAAACATTCAGGTTTGATATCAAGCATCCGTGTGCCTGGCACATGCTCCATGAGGATCATGCGCACTCTTCGGTTTATGTGCTCGTCCTGAATAACGCTCGTAATCTCTATAGTCCAAGAACCATGATATTCAGGCACGATGCTGCCTTCAGCAGTGGTTCCTTGAAGTTCTGAGTACGCTGCAGCTTCATTCGAATAGTCAGAGTCAGCCATACTCGATACATCGATCGTCAACTCTGGCTGTTCCCCGTTGTGATACGAATAGAACATGGGATCGTAGATCTTCGCAACGAGTCCGGTGTCGGTCAGTATCAGTTGAGCTCCGCAGGTCTCCCCAGTGCGGATTGTAGACCGAATGGTGAAAGAGTGAGTGTCGTCAAGGAGCGTGGTTCCCTCAGCAGGAGGGTGCGCAACACACCAGTCAAGCTGGGTAGTATGCTGGAGGTCGTCCTGATCAGAATGCTCAATATCGGAGTAACAGCCACCAAATGGCGCAGGTGGTACGTGGCGATAGGCAGAAAACGTCGTGCCAGGAATGTAAGGACATGATAGTGGTCCTGCAGATGACCGTTCCGGTGATGGCAGACTGCGAGTCCCACTGTCGTAGGGGTCGGACATATTGCGCGCAAAGTTGAAATAACCCAGGAGCTAGGGGTAGAAGGCAGTGATGAAAGTGGATTATAAACAGCCGTAGAGACGCTGATTTTTGACCTTGAAGCTGAGGAAGAGGTGAAAGTACGTTCAACACTGTGGACTAACAGTAGCCACTCGGCTCCACCTCGGTTCACTTCCCGACTGCAAGCATGAGCACCTATCTTGGTCTTTATAACTTGCGGCTTGACGGAACTGATTACAAGGGAAGGAGAGAGCGATACATTGTAGCAACGTGTGACAATCAGTCAAGTGTAGACGCAAGACAAAGAAGCGACGTGATGGAAGGGGAATGGCTAGCAATGTGCTACCTTTATTTCACTAGAGAAAACGGGGACTAAATTGACGCTGAATTAGTAAAATCAACGACCAAAAGTAAAGCATCCACTACAAGCTCAACAAGCGAGAACAGACTGAGGTTTTAGTCTCACGATGAAGAACAGAAATGGAAATACATCGCAATGGAAGAAGGGTTCGTTGCACAAGAGGATTGCCAAGCCCCCAGCTACGTCATCACCAAGCCCTGTCGATCGCGTACCTGGACCGCATAGCCACAGAACTCCCAACAACGGCCGCCCGCAACCGTGAAGTCGCGTAACAGAAACCCTAGGCTCATATTACCGGCCGCCTCCGCTGCCACACGTTGCCTGAGGTTGATGCTCCGCTATCTTGGCGTCTGCCGACCTCCGCAAGCGGCTGCTTTGCCGGCAGGCAATTGTTGCTGTTGGCTCGGGCAGGAAGTCGGCACAGCGCATATCGTGATGCAAAGTTACGACGACTGCTTGGGCTGGACGCAAAGTGGCTTGTCATGATTGGAAGCAAGGATGACGTTGTACCGGTAAAGGTTCACCAGCCACTTTCGTACCTCGCGCTTCGCTCCCAATCGGGAAATTGAATCTGTTGTGGGGATTGAACGAACATCTGGGCGAGCCACGGATAAAGGCTATACTTAAGACGAACAATCGTTCTTCCTGTCTTGTGTACCTCCCTCATCTTTTCATAACGAAACCCGTTCAGATCATCATGCGTGTCCAAACCACCATCGCCGCCTTGACCTCGGTCGCGTCGGGCCTTCTGATGCCCCGTCAGTCCAACGAGACTACCACACCAAACGTTGCAGCTGCGCAATATGACGGGTCAGCAGAGACCCAATCCTGACCGAATATGGCGAGCTGACATTCCATAGCACATGCTTCTACCCGGTGCCAGACTCGAAGTTCAACCTCGAAGCCTACCTGGGAACATGGTACCAAGTCGCGGGTACACCTTTCGGACCCACGGCTGGAGCCAGATGCGTGACTGCTAACTACGAGCTCAATGTGCGTTTACACCAAGGGCGATTTTATGGACACCAAGCTAACGGTGCTGTAGGACAACGGCACTGTTCGCGTACTCAACACCGCAACAGTAGGCCCACAGACCATCAACATCGTTGGTACAGCGACTCCAGTGGATACCGCATATGGCGCTGGCGGTGCGTTTGTGGTTAGCTTCCCAGGTACACCGGCTGCAGAGTGCCCAGGGCCGAACTACATTGTTCAAGGTACAGCACGATGAAACGTTCTCCAGGAGGATGTGAGGCTAATCGTGTTGGTAGACTACGCTGTGGACTGGGCCATTGTACAGACACAGAACTGGAGCACGCTGTATATTTTGAGCAGAGAGCGTCAGCCTGCTCCTGCAACTATCGATGTGAGCAACCTACGTCTGCTTTGGGAACGAGAGCTGTACTGACATCCGATGCAGGCCTGGATTGATCGTGCTGTTGCATATGGATCTGATGCTTCGGCGATATCGAAGTTCAACCAGACTGGCTGCGATGATCAGTGAATCAGACGCAATAAAAACGGTAGTACTTGCAACTTTATTCACAATGGCGGCTTTTTTGGACTCGAAAATCTTTGATTGCTTTTGATTTGTAAATTTATCATTGCCATACTATCATAGGCTGGGGGAAAAGAACAACAAGATCAAAACATTATTGTGCCTGACCAGGGTATCTCTAATTGAAATCAGTGGAGCAAAGTGACTTGTACGCCAGAGTAGACCCATGTTCAAGCATGCCATCCCGATTTCCCGATTACTCAAGATAACCCAGACCGCTGTAGAAAATCAGACTGGCTCTAGTCCGAATCGTTTTCCGACACCCCTTTGCTATTCAGATATTTTGGTTTTGTCTCAGGCTGATTCGGGTCCCAGTAGACCCTCTTGTATCGAGTGTCGTTCCGGTATTGATCCCAGAGCCATATTTCTTCATCCCATTCGTCCGTCCTAGGACACCAGCCAAGATAAGAGAAGTCGATCAAGTGGCCGAAGTTTCGCATAAAGGGCGAGGTCACTTGAACAGGCTGTTTTGCTTCTAGTCGCCTTTTACATCCTTGGAGGTTTCGATACACATATCGGGGGTGCTTGTAGACTGTAGCGGAGCCGAAATCGATGACTTTTACTTGTAAATCGGGCGTTTCGTAGTCCTGTCCAACCAAGATGATGTTGCGAGGACAGAAGTCATGATGTCCAATCCCAGCGTGGTAGAGGCGTGCTTCAGCATCAAGACACTGTTTGAGTATGCTCGATCGTATCTTCTCTTTCAAGGATTGTGCACTCACTGATTCCATGCATTGACCTCGCGAATGCTCCATGAGTATCAGGCGCACAGGTCGTGTATACTGAACTAACTCGTCTCCACGTAGAAGAGTCGCCTTCAGGTTCATAGTCCATGTACCGTGGAATGATGGAACGAGATCTGTGACTTCTCCAAACTTCCAGATGTGTTTGTAGGCAGCGGCCTCCCGGGTGTAAGCGCTGTCCGCATTCCAAACCACGTCCTCTCGGAAACCATTATCACTCAAGCCGTTGAAGCGGAGAGGATCGTAGATCTTTGCCACTAGGTCATGGTTAACGACCACGAGTTGCGGCCCGCAACTGTGACCAGCTCGGATAATGGAGGTGACGGTTAGAACCCGGGTATCTTCGGTAACGGTACGACCTGCTAGTATGAATGGGTGTGCGAAACACAATTGCTCTTTGGACATATTCCTCCAGTCCGGATAGTCTGTGAGTACAGGTGTGGTATATCCCCGACCAATGGGATCTGGAGGCTCATGGCGCATCGCCGTTATTGTGAAGCCTACGGGATATGGGTTTGGCGGCGCGTCGCTGACTTGCGAATCAGAATCTTCGAAATCCTTCCCACTGGTGTCAATAGTCTCCGAGGAAGGGTAGAATGTTGGATCGTGTTCAATGTCGGGTTGGTCGGGTGAAGTGCGTTCTGTTGCATCGCACTGGGACATTCCAGAAGCGTACATTGATGGCGAACTGGTAGGTTGAGTCAGTTGATGCGAACTGAGAAAGACTACAGCCTGCGAGCTGATGATAGTTGGAACAGGTGCCAAGACCTCGCTAGTGTCCTGTCACGTGCGTAAGCCTTCACTGTCTACTCACAACGAATGTGTCATAGCTTATTCTGCCGTTATACTATGAAGTGCTGCTGGCTACTTCATTGTAGAAGAACTTGGTAAAGATGAATGACACGAACAGTACTCTAGCTTATGGTGAAGTTGTGCGTGGGTGGTGAAACAGCAGTGGCTAGCCATCACTTGTATCGAATCATTTTAACTGCAGATTCGATTGTCCCTTTCGATATCACAGCGCGCGGGACCACCAGTCAACTGGCAAATTCACTGACTGTCGCACTGTCGCACTTTGCTTGTCAATAAGTCTTCAACATGAATGCCCAAACTATTATTGGATGCTTTGAGCATGACTTACCCCGGCTTGTTCGTAACAAGGACGTCAAGTACAAGAGCGTAGCCCCCTCCAGTAAATCTACGAAAGATGCTCAGGTGCCCTATGTTCTGCTGTGTCAGCCCAGCGCAGGTCTTATGCAGAGTGCGCAGTGTGCCCTTGATCGTGCAGTCGCCCAGCAAAACGATCTCAAAGAAAAGGCCATCTCCAGCTGAGACCTCTCTATGGCCCTTGACAACGAGACGGAGCATGTAAATGCTTCCATGCTATACATGATGGGACCAATCAACGAGATTCTTCCAACTCTTTTTCCCACTCAATCGACCATGCGAGCAGAAGCAAACTTCAAACCAGACGACCCTTCGGGAGAATGCTTCACGATACGGATCGATCTAATCTACGAGAACACGGAAACTAAGCAAACTATCGTTGTGGTAGAATACAAACGTAGGGAGCAGATCCGGTACCTCGATTTTGAACCTGGCCTCCTATCGTCCGATGCGTCACCAATCATGATTGAAGAGCAAAAGTACCGAGCTGCAAGCAACGACAGGAGTGCAACTCTAGCAAAAAATGCCCTCTCATATATGAAGCAGGCGACTAAATATGCAGCAGACTCTCAATGCGGGCACGTAGCACTCTTTAACTGGGATCATCTGCTCACATTAGAGTTCCATAAGCTGAGCGAAAGCAAGGGAAATGATGCTGGCGACGAAGCTCGACTGACCTGGATCACCGAGAAGCCAGGAGAGACGGGTGAACACGCTCATCGCGGTCATATCTGCAAAGCTTTGCTGGGATTCATCATTGATGCCTTCGAAGAGCATTTCAACCACAAGGTCTGACTGTTTGAGCAATATAATCTTTGCTAACTTCGTTCAAAGGAGAAGATGGGGAGATCGCCCGCTCATGACATGCGGTTATAGCCGTCTCAATGGCTGCGGGGCGATAGAGTTAGGTTCAAGATATCTTCATACTTCCAGTAAGCAGTACAATGAGGTCAATTTTCTTTGCATCCCCTATGGTCATTTGAATACTGCTCTCGAATCAGTGATGATGTTCCCATTCTGGCTTTGAGGTAACGCCTGTGGAGTCCACGGCTGAACAGGGTGAACAGCATGGCCAGGCTGCGGTGTCCACTGCGGTAGGGGATGTACATATGGCGCTGGATACCCACTCTGTTGAAGCTCATAGACGTTGTCAAAGCCAGCGTAATGGCCTTTGCCTCCAAAAAGCCACCTGATTCCTCCACGTTGGCGTACCAGTACCCAGAGACTGATGATGACTAGCAGTGAGAAGATGGCCAGTGGTATGAGTAGGAACCTGGTAGCTCTCTGCACGCCTGTTAGTACTTTTTCCCTGTCGAATGACCTCAGAGGCTATTACCGCTGTCCCACATGCGGCACTCGTCCAACTCCCACTTGCATAGTATTGGTTGATCCGACAAGACCACGTCTCGCGTGTAAAATCCCGATCCTGCTTTTGCATGTCCTCGATGGTCTGCCAGGCGTTGTCGTTGCTTTGCAAAGAGCTAGCCCATCCAAATACTCCAAAACTGATCGCAGCCATGATAACGTTGCAGATTGCTATAACCCAAGCCCATACCCTCTGGTGCTCGGATGTACCCTCCACTTTTTTCAGCTCCCATATTCCAAAGATATCGACCACACTAGCAACAACTGCTGCCACACAGACACCCAGTATAGCCAACGTAGGTGTCTGATCAATGTGCATCGTCACGATGATGGAGCCGTTGAGTGTGATCATGTATGCACCGCTACCGAAGCTGTGGTATGTATGCTCAAGGAGGAGCGATTTTGAGATGCGCTCGAGAACGAAGACCAGGATTGAGGTCGGGAGAAGCAAAAAGACCGCCGGCGCAAGAAGGAAAACTGCGCGGCAGGAGTCGGATTTGCGCATTGCGGCTAAAGTGATGGTGACACTGGACTAGCAGTATCCGAATGGCTGATTGTATACCTAGTGGCTCATTTCATAAGCGAATCGCTGTGGTGCAGCGCTGACAGTTTGCTACAGCGTGAGAGGATGAGTTGACATCTTTATTAGATCATGGCGATCGTGGGAGGCCCTAAGGCTGCAAGAATCGACAGGAAGGTTGGCAATGCTAGCCAAGACTTGGCATATTGCACCAAAGGCTGGAAAGAGATGGCATCAAAGTAGCTTTGTGATACCACAACAGATCTAAGGTGCGACCTCGTCCAGTGACTGGCAAGGTAATTGCTGCGATAGCAGCAATTGACGAATCCGATATGCGTGGTTTGGTCGCACTGCCAGATGAAGCGTGAAATCTGATTGGTCGGAGAGTCAGACATCCTATTGGTTGACGAAGATGGATGCATCACGTGATGTACTCCTTAGAGCCTGTGCAACACCACCACGCTTAACCACAACACAGTTAAATATGCTATTGCTGCTTTACATCAGATCAACTCCAGGAGCTGACAAGTGAGTTTGAGTTGATGAGCGTTAACTACAAGGTGGATAAGCTGCAGTAGGAGATGATACATGAGATAACAGATGTACAGTAGCACAAGCGGGTTTCCGCTTTCTTAAGGTCATCCTTGACATCCAATTGACTGATTACTTACTGTTTAATTCACTCTGGCGTTGGCGTTGAGCTATAACTAGCGCAGCTCACTTCGGTACTGTTAACGCACCGACAAACTCTTATACTTTGCAAATTGGGACGTGAGTGAACGCGCGCATATGTGTGATGACGTAGACGATACCAATGCTGTCAGCCCGTCCCGATTTGTTACAAACAACTTGCAGCAGTTCATTCGAGTCTCTCCCTTCGCGCATTGAACTCGAAGCTTGATAGAACAGGGGTGTGCACTAGCCTCGACATATATAGTACTGTTAGCTGTCGGCATCTCTTTACACAGTACAGCTGTACAAATAAATCTCCGCACAGGTGTATTATTAGCTGCGCCCGTGGTGACTGAGCTATGATACTCGTCAAAACGGATGAGGAAGTATTGACACTAACTGAGTCTGTCTATTGTGTTGTCAGGAGGGGTTGATGTCGAATTTAAGAGACAACGAGCAGAAGAAACAGTCGATCAGCAGAGTCATGGTGGTGAGCATCATGTTCGCAAGCTCAAAGAACCAGCTGCCTTCGTATTATGTCTTACGAGTACGATTACTCCCGAGCGAACGAGCCTTACTTGCACCTTTACAATGTCAGCCGAGCAGGCAGATGAACGGATCGCGATGCGAGGTCCAGAAGCTCGGCGGCGGACCAGCATAAGCTCGATTGGCCAGAGTTTGGTTAAAGGGAAACAGTCCGAAAACCCATGTTCACCGAAGATAGATTGACCATGTTTACCGAAGATAGATTGACAGATGGGCCGAAGGAGCCTGATCCCTGTGGACCCTTTATCTCCACATGCCTGTTTCGAAACACCGTGAGTCAGTGGACGAATCACACAACGTCCAGGCCATGCTCCACTTACCATATGCAGATGTCAAAATGAAAGGGAAGATCCTCCCGCTTGTCGCGCGACGATGTACTTACCACATGGATCTTATTATGGGTCGCGGAGTATTGAAATCGGACCAACGACGTTTCAAGCAAGATGGATGCTAACTTCGGAAGCCACGGCCTTGAGCAACGATATTGAACCGGCGTCGACCATCCGGGGAAAGGGATCGGAGCATGGACATCAAACGAGTATATAAGAACATCAGAGCGAAGTCGATCATTGCCTCCACGGTCGACAGATCTTTGTCTGCGCCTAGTCTCTCATTTTCTTCTATTAGCCGCCGAATTCGGCAACACATTCGTTGATCGTTAACATGAGGTTTCTTACAAGCCTCGCCACTCTCCTTCTTGCCCCGGCTGCTGTCCTAGCAGGCTGGGGCTACACCGACGATGGCAAAAATTACGTTATCGACACCAACGCCAATCTCGTAGTCAAAGTCAGCAAGACCAATGGCGACATGACATCAATCAAGTACCGTGGTGTTGAGTACAGCGGTCAAGCGGGCAAGTACTCGCACGTTGAGTCGGGATTGGGCGCTTCGACTGTCACCGTTAGGCAGTTTTCGAATCCCAATGTCATCAAAGTCAACATCAAGTACGGCACGCTCAAGCACGACCTGGTCTTCCGCTACGGCAACCCCAACGTCTACATCTTCATGAACAAGGCCGACACGAGCGTTACTGTCTCTCGTTACATTGTCCGCGTGCCTCCCAACATCTTCACCAACAACCTCAGTTCCGATACAGACTGGATACCTCCAAATGTAAAGGTCATTGAGGCTGGCGATGTGAACGCGATCACGTCAAACTCCCACACATACAGCAAGCACTACTCTGGTTACAAATATGGACGTACCATGGACTATGACTTTGTAGGATACACCAACAAGAACGTCGGCATGTACATGATTCGATCGAATCACGAGAAAGCATCTGGTGGTCCTTTCTTCAGGAGCTTGGTCAGGCGCGGAGGATCGGGTGGGCCTGACCTATACGATATCTACCACTACAACATGGGTAAGATGCTCAGCCTGATTTCTCCATATCTTAGCTCTTACTGACGAATTTCAGGACACACTGACGTAATGCGCTTTGGCCTGCAAGGTCCCAGTGTTCTGCACTTCACTGATAATGGAGCTGCACCAAACCCGAATCTCTTCGCCCGCAAGGCTGACTGGAACTGGTTTGATAATCTTGGTATCGATGGATGGGTCCCGGCAAGCAAGCGAGGAGCTGTTGCTGGTGTTGGACTCGCCAATATGAAGAATGGCCAGCAGTACGTTGTAGGCCTCAAAAGCGCCACTGGGCAATACTGGACCACAACCGGTGCAAACGGCGCTTGGAAGATTGATAAGGTGCTTCCTGGTACTTACACATTGAACGTGTACAAGAGTGTAAGTCTTCACATGGGCAATAGTGGTTTCGGGACAAAAGCTTACGATTGCATTGCAGGAGCTTGAGGTCCACACCAGCACCGTAACCGTCACAGCGGGTTCTACTACCACCAAAAACACCATCACCTGCGCCGATCCTCAAGACACTTCGGTTGTATGGCGCATCGGCGAATGGGACGGTTCACCAAAGGGCTTCCTCAATTTCGAGGACACGCCCATGAAGCCAACCTACATGCACCCCTCCGACCCCCGTCTCTCAAGCTGGAAGCCCGGCAACTTTATCGTCGGGACCAGCAAAGCAAACCAGTTCCCCGGATACATGTGGAAGGATGTCAACAGCGGCTACCTCGTATACTTCCGCCTTAGTGACGCGCAGCTTACCCAGAGCTTCAAGATCAGGATCGGCGTAACCGAAGGTCTGGCTGGAGGTCGCCCAAGTATCAATGTCAACAGCTGGTCTGCTCCGTTGCAGGCGCAGAAGAGCCAAGGTGATACTAGGAGCTTGACTGTTGGTACTTACCGTGGCAACAACCAAGTGTACGAGTACACTGTGCCAGCCAGCGCTTGGCTCAAGAGCGCACGGGAATACCAAGTGTTGAAGATCAACGTGATTACTGGCAAAACATCGACGGGATATTTGAGTGGGGGTGTCAGTTTCGATGCTCTTGAGATGATTGCCGTCTAAGACTGACATGTAAACATCATTCATCTCCTGCCCGCAAAGCTATGAGTATAATCTTTCACTGTATATATTAAGATTCGTAGTCACGCGCACATCGTGTTATGTAATACTACAAATTAACCGAAGTTATCATAATAAATTGGTCTGCGCTATAGAAGGGCATTTCCAAGTACTGTGTTCGTTGCGCCATGAGGCGTTGATCGCAATGCACTCTTATTCCGTCTTTTCTGACAATAGACCCGCCTAGCAGTGGTTTGAAGGCGAGCTGCGAGCTCCACCACAGAAGTCATCCTGCAGTCACAGTCAGTTTAGGAAGGTGAGTAATCAATGCATGAACGAGCGACTTACATTGCCGTTCCAGCGCTGGTATCCGAG
Organism: Phoma sp. RAV-16-625; assembly: GCA_004335185.1. Taxonomy (NCBI): domain Eukaryota; kingdom Fungi; phylum Ascomycota; class Dothideomycetes; order Pleosporales; family Didymellaceae; genus Phoma; species Phoma sp. RAV-16-625. The sequence goes on along the minus strand of SAUA01000200.1, from coordinate 12,916 downwards.
AAGTAGCGCCTGGTCATCGTTTCCGGTCTGCTTGGCGCCAGCGATGTACCAACCGCATTTGTTGGTGATGTCGGCGAGCGAATCGCCAAGGTTTTGGGGGAAAACAGTCCAATTGCGGTTACCACGGTTGCAAGCAAAAGCGACGACCTTGCCGCGGATGGAGTAGTAGGCCTGGCCGGGGTTGATAGTGGAGGGACGCTTCGAAAAAGGTTAGCGATTGATTTGGCCAGACCCAAGAACACTCTGAGATCACTTACCAGCTGAGTCTTCAGGTCTGCTACGGCAGCGTCGCAGTCGCCAGAAACCATGTTGAAGCCGCAGCCACACCAGACCTGGTTGTTGCCACGCTTCTGGAGTGGGGACGTCTCCTCGGGGACAAGGCTGATACCTTGGACCTCTGGCTGAGAGCGGTCGATGTCAGCAGCACCAACGATCTTGGTGTGGACAGTGCTGCCGTCCTCAAGGGTTTCGACCTTGTAGACGCCATCCTCAGAGCCCTGAGGGATCTTCCACGCCGAAGCTGAAGCTGCAAGAGCCAGAGTGGCGACGATGCTCGAGAAACGCATAGTGAAAGATGAGGTGGGTTTCTTGCGAGGGAAAGAGCTGCTCGTTGTTTGCTGATGGATGAGAATGAATGCAGTGGTGTTCACAATTGCGAGGATTCTTCTCCCTTTTATAATCGTTCGATTCTGGCTATGTGGTCTGTCTGAAGGCGTTCAGCCTAGGGAAATTTACACCGCTTGCACAAATACCGCAGTCATGAGGGTCCATTCGGTCGAACGATGGATGCCTGAGACTACTCTGAAGTCGCGCACGCAGGGATCCGCTGTATGAAATGTCCATTGATCGGAGGCCCTCCAAAGGCGTAGAGTATGTGGTGGACTGAATGTTCCGCGCTTCTGGACCTATGGTCGATTGCCGTTTAGGATTGCAGCGCCGAGGCGGGTGGATTCAACGGCCCGCTACACCCCATCCTGGATTAGGAAGTGCGGGGACCTTCCTCATGCAGCTGTCACCGTATGCAAGGCCTCCTCCAAGCTGTGGTACTTGTTTTCTCCGTTAATTGCTTCTTGCAAGACCGCACAGTACTGACGTCGAGGTTCAGCTAGAATGCAGCTGTCAGAATGTCCAACGGCACTAAAGCTGCCGACTTTGAGTCAGTACCCCTCAGAAAGGCGGCGAGAATACCTGAGGGTTACAGCACTGTTCTGTTCTCGCGCGCACACGCAGTAGTGCTGGCTGCCTAACACAAGGCAAAGGATTTGTATGCGTGGGGCCGAACTTTTCCCTGCATGTCGCTAAATTTCCACTCGCACCACCGGACGGTACAGGCCGTTACCATATGATACAGTACCACACGACCGGACCTAGCGAGCTTCCGTCCGAGCCCTTGGGTCAAATGTGCTATCTTTTAGTCAAGAATGAAACTGCGGCGTTCCGCGATCTCGAACCTAGTGCTTTGGAAGCGTAGAGATTCTCGATTCGGGTATGCTGTTGTAAGTTAATGATAGGGCATATGTGAACGTCCAATGTAGTATTTCGAGACCAGTGCTACTGCCGTTCGGGTTCAGCGTGCGGAGTTGTAGCTCTGAGAGTAGTGCCGTCTCGAGCGAGTATGGATCCGGCATGGCATGCCATGACCAAGAGCCCGATTCGAAGATTCCGTGAAGGTTCCAGAACCACGGCCGGCGTCAATACTTGATTTCATCAATAGAGACTAGCTGGTGGCCGCGCTCACTTGTCGAAGCGTTTCGCCAGAGGACACATGTACTTTGTGACTTGCCTTCCTTGCCGTCGTATGTTTCCCACTTCCTAGCTAGACAAGTTCGCGTGACAATGATCCATGTGGCTTCGTACCTGCTCAAAGTGGCTTGAATATGCAGGTTCCAATATGATGTAAGAAGCGCTTCCTCATATATCCAGTACTCAAGGCAGCAACGTTGTTGTGAGGTCGTTCTGACATTCCCATCCGCAGTATTCGTAGGCTGGACGTCGAGCTTGATCATGAATGTGTGCTTCAAGCCTACCTCAACAGAAGGGTAGACGGCCACCGAGTTATACTTGTAGAATGGGGCTGAAACTGGGGATAGCGTAATGCTTGTTAAACCGCAAGCCTTGAAAAGGGTGTCTCGGAAATTGATGTTGCGGTCGAGGCGGTACAATATGTCGAGTTCATCGAAATCCTCAGGGCCGATGTCACTAGGTTCTGGATGGAGTTCTACATGGAAATTTGGATCGAAATGGTTGTGTTTGATTAAACTCAAAATCTCGACCCCGTCCGGAGAAAGAGGTAGCCCGGAGCCATTTGGTTCGATGGGCTCGATCCATCCAGTACGAGCCCCAGTCTGCTGATCTATAGGGTAGAATATATCTACATAAGCATTCAGCGTAGCAAGTGGAGTGCTCACGCGACGTTGCTTGAGCAGCCAAGGCGTAAATTCCGCTCGAACTTGGCGATTCGCTTGAGTGAAGCCCCAGAAAGATTTCGAGAAATTCGCGCCGGCGCCTCCATTGCGTCCTGATCGGCGGAAACCATGGGGATAGTGGCGAACGTTCTGGACTTGAACCCCTTCATGAAATAGACATTGCTCATATACAAGGTTGCGAAGTTCCCTAGGCAGGTCCGGCCACGTACGATATTTCGTCGTAGAAAACGGGTTATCAATTCTGGTTCGTTGTCTTTGAGGAAGGCGTTGTTGTGGTCGAATCATTTCCATTTGAGCTTCCGGTACGTGTATGTGTGTGCGTATTGGGGTCGTTCTGCAGATATCAGTAATCAGACGGGTGATAAGCTTGAGAGCTTTCGTCTTCATATGTTGTTGAGAGTGCTCACTAAAATCGAATAATTCGGTAAAATATTGGCTTCAATACCCAACCAGAAATCCAAAATCCAAAACAGTGCATGTCTGAAATCGCAAAACCCTGAAGGGTCGAGAGTTTTTGGTTCGCGATTCAGAATCCCTATCGCTACCACGCATACGTCCAGTGGCCGGCCGTCTCACCGAAATGAGCGACACTCGCACGAGACATCCTGGCGGTTTTTGCTGGCTATAATCTATTCAGCGGCACACACGATGAGTACTGATCTCCCAATGTCTGGAAGTACCCAGTGCGTTGTTGATGTTGTTTGCTGCAGCGTCGATGTAGATCGAAGTGAAATGAACTTTGAGTGTGGTGTTGGCCCGTTTTGTGAGATGATGTCACCCGAACGCGTCCTCCACTACCTCCACGCGCACGCCATTGTCCTGCCTCAGACTGTCTTCTTGCGTCAAGAGTGCTTCGAATGTCGCATGGGAGGTGATCCGGATCACTTTTGATCCTCTGTCGCTTCTATGGACTGTGAGTGGTGCAATGCGATGACCAACCGCTGATTACTATTCACCAGCTCACACCTCGGATCGCGTCCCTTTCGTGAAAGTGCGCCAACCGAAACGCCGCATATATTGGCAAAAGCAGATAGAGATGACTGATCGAGCCGAAACGCTGTCCTATTGATTGGTGAAGGGCGATATATGCCTGTAATTGCACGCGGTCTTACGGCCGAATTACTGATAAACCTGGGCGGGGAAGTTAGCGTAGTACATATGAAGCGCTCACGGAACTTGATACAGACGATGCCCACTAGAGGAACTCCTGATTAGTAAATCATGCCTCAGGGTCGCATAATACCTTTTCAAACTTGAGTGCCACAAGATCCTCAGTGTTGTAATCGAAGTCGACGACCGGAGCTCATCAGAGTAACTGCAGCAGGAGTAGTACTCAACCGGGAGCATGTCAACACCAAGTAATCCGAGTGGAGAACTGGCAAAGGATGAGCTCGTCAATCAGGCCGAATCATCGTCAACAGCGACGGGGGACACCGAGAAACAAGCTGCGACTCCCACACAACCATCACAAGTAGGGACAGACTGGAATGGGCCAGATGATCCAGACAATCCGCAAAATTGGCCATTGTGGATGCGGGTCTATCATGCTACAACACCGGGGCTGTTCGGTTTCGCTGTGTAAGTACACCATTCTTCTCAGGCTATCGCCACACGGACAGATTGAGGTCAGAATACTGCTCCTGGAGGTGCCATAATCTTGTGTTTATTATGAAAGCAACCCCAGCAAAGTTGCAGTGTTGGTATTGTCTGAGACAAACATGAAAGTCTTCAAAGACTATCACTGACTCCCTCGAAGTACCTTCGGTACATCAGTATACACACCAGCCCTCGGAGACATCATGGTCGACTTCAACGTCTCGCGCACTGTGGGCCTGATCGGCATCAGTCTGTACACGCTGGGACTCGCATTTGGGCCTATCATGTCCGCCCCGTTGAGTGAGAAGCACGGCAGAAAGATTGTATACGTTCTCTCGTCACCAGTCTTCATGCTCTTCACTCTCGGCGCGGGTTTCAGCAAGAGCTTCGCCAGTCTGGTCATTTGTCGGTTCTTTGCTGGCCTCACTGGAAGCCCAGCGCTTGCAGTGGGTGCGGGCAGCAACGCGGACCTGTTTCCGCCACACAAGCGAGCTAGGATTACTGCTGTTTTTCTGATGGCTCCATTTGCAGGACCGTCTTTGGGGTGAGTTGTACATAGGTCTAAAAGGGTTCAAGATACTGACTTCCCCAGCCCTGTTGTAGGCGGTTTTGCGGCGCAGTACAAAGGTTGGCGTTGGACGCAGTGGTGCATGATCTTCGTCACTTTGGCCATATACATCATGTCCCTTCCAATGAAAGAGACATACAAGCCCATTATATTGGCTCGTCGGGCGAAGAAGCTAGGTATCGATACAAAGCCCGCCGGTAGTCCTGGAGCAGCAGCGATGAAGCGCTCCCTAATCACAAATCTGTTCCGACCGATACACATGCTAGTAACAGAGGTACGTGAGGCTTGTTTCCTACTCAAACAAGTACTAACTTTCTCCAGCCTGTCGTCTTCTTCCTCTCCCTCTACACTGCCTTCGCCTTTGGTGTACTCTTCCTCCTGTTCGCTGCGTTTCCCTACATTTTCACGCGTCCGCCATACTCCTTCACTGTCTCTCAATCTGGGCTTACCTTCCTCGCCATCGGCCTTGGTGTGCTCATCGGTGGAGCGACTGGGCTGTTGATAGATCACAGGATGTATCAACCCCAACACCGTGCAGCATTAGCACGAGGCGAGAAGAACGCCCCGCCTGAGCACCGATTGTACAACGCTATGATGGGAAGTTGGGGGATCCTGATAGGTCTATTTTGGGTTGGATGGAGTGCAGGCAAAGGGGCACATTGGGCGATCGTGCTTGTTGGCAGCGTACCGTTTGCTTGGGGGAACTTATGCTTATTTGTGAGTGTATTGGAAGATCTACGCTGATAGACACGATTGGACTGACTCGACCTTCCAGACAAGCGCAGCACTGTACATGACAGACGTATATGGTCCGCTCAATGGTGCTTCTGCCATTGCGGCCAATGGCATCTTCCGATATGCCCTTGGAGCTGCCTTTCCGTTGTTCACTGTGCAGAGTAAGTAACCCCCCTCCCCAATTCCGGAATAGTCGTGCAACCACACGGAGCCTATGTGAATTATGCTGACTGTCAAAACAGTGTATTCAGCCCTTGGCGTAGCGTGGGCTACGTCGCTGTTGGGGTTTCTGTCCGTGCTTATGCTACCCATTCCCTGGGTCTTCTACAAATGGGGCCCCAAGATTAGAGCGCGAAGTCGTTATCCCGTCACGATGTGACGCTTCTATTGAACCAAGCAAGTGCTGGTCTGCTCTGGTTCGACGAAGGGAAAATGGAAGGGCTTGAGACACATGACCTCCCCACAGAGTTGTGTTATAGTGATGCAAATAAAAGTCCTTCCCATAGTGCGCACTCCAAGCCGTCAGTACTGTAGATTATTCGTTCATCGGTCTCCAAATATCATCACATCTTATCGATAAGCACCGGCTCTCAAATCCTACCACCTGCCCCACGTCACTCTGCTCACACATCCACAACGACAAACAACACAGTCCTTACCACCATGTCCACCGACGTCACAGCCCCCACCTCCGACACGCCCGAAACTCTCGACGCGCTCACCGCCCGCCACCGCAAAGAACAGCGCGATCTTGTGTCCCGCATAACACAGAAGAAGAAGCAAGCCACCAAGAAGACTCGCAAAGGCGTCAATGATGAATGCGAGCGTCTAGAGCAGGAGCTGAAGGAGCGGCAAGCGGAAGAAGTGCGAGTCCTGAACGGCGACGGCGCAGAGAATGTTGCCGAAGAAGCAGAAAGCGAGGAAGAATCGACAAACGAAGCAGACGTAGTTGTCTCAGCACAAATCAACAAGCTAAGCATAAACGGCACGGCAACATCTCCCGACCCCTCTACACAACCCTCAGCAGACGGTGCAGGCAAGAAGAAAAACCGGCAAAAAGAGCGCCTCGCACGCAGAAAGGCAGAACAAGACGCCGCCGTCCGCCAAGCAGAGGAAGAAGCACGCAACGCGCCCAACCCGCGCGAGCTGGAAAAACAGCGCTTCGAGCCTCTGCTAGAAGAGAAGAAGCTCGCGTTGCACGAAATCCGCGCGGACGGCCATTGTCTGTACGCCGCTGTTGCAGACCAGCTTTCCACCCGCAGTCTGTCCCTGCAGCCTCGTATCGCTGTCACGATTGCTGAGGGAGAGAAGGCGTTGCCGTACAAGAAGGTCAGATATACGGCTGCTAGCTGGATAGAAGCGCACGCCGGGGATTTCGAGCCGTTCATGGAAGATCCGCTGCCAGAGCATGTGCGCAAGATCCGTGAGACTGGAGAGTGGGGCGGGCATTTGGAGTTGCTTGCGCTGGCGAAAAGCTATGAGGTGAGGATATGCGTGTTGCATAGTGATGGGAGGGTGGACAGGATTGAAGATGAAGAGCAGAAGGGAGACAAGGAGGAGATATGGCTGGGGTACTACAAGCATAGTCACGGGCTGGGAGAGCATTACAACAGTCTGCGCAACGTCCAGGCAAGGGGAGAGAGCAAGGATCAAGCTGAAGAGGCCTGAGACGCTGTAGGTCGAAGTGCTGGTTGACTCGGCAAAGACCGGATATCTACACATGCCGCCAAACGCTCACATTATCCCGTACCACACCCTTGATCACACCGGCATCGTGTGTGCGACGCGGTGTGTAGTGCGCTACGCGTCTCAACGCGCCAGGGCCTTCTTCCCGGTCAGACGCTACGACGACACCGCCCTCGTCATACGATATCTCCTTGCCGGGCTGCTTGAGCAGTTCTGCGTGCACGGTCGGTGGCAGTGACCATGGTGGCCCTCCTGAGGAAGCGGGCTTGTGTGTGGGGAACTCGAGACAGATGAGTGATCCGTTCTTGGAGAGGAGTGAAGAAATGCGCTTGGCCCAAGAGGGACGCAGGGAAGGCGGGAGAGCGCACAGGAACTGTTCAGTCAGTATGCATCCTCGTATCCACGCACCGAGGTTGAAAGAAGAACATACCGTGTTGTCGTATATCACATCGAAGCCGCCCTGTCCCTCGACGCCAGCCTCTTTCAACCAGGCATCGTCGAAGAAATCCCCAACCAAGCAAACAGCCTGTCCCTTCCCTTGCCCCGCATCTTTGTCGCTGTATTCGTTTTCCAGCGACCCTGGCCCAGCATTTGTAAGGTATTGCTCTGCCGCCTTGGCTGCGTGCGAACTCACTTCCAACCCATACGCATCGTACCCATACGCACTGAAGAGCGCCACATCGTACCCCGTGCCACATCCCGGCACTAGGACCTTTGCTCGCTTCCCATCTTTCGAGACTGGGGAAGGCAGTTCAATGGGCGCCGGTTTGGAGCCAGCTGCCGGTGCGCCAGGCGTTGGGTTCTGATCGCTCGACGTTGCTGGGGACGATGGGCTGGCAAGCAGATCAATGAGCGCGGGGTTCGCATAGCCTCTATCCCAGGGCAGGAAAGTGGACGCTTCCCACAACGAGTCCCAGCCGCTGCCCTGGGCGGTGGGGGTTGCGTCGAGCGTGGAGAAGTGGGTTCGGAGGCGGTCTTGGTTCTGCGTCGCCATGTTGGGTGGTCTGGAGTTGGAGGTGATGCTCAGGCTGAGGCTGGCGTGCTTTTGGGAGGGTGGAGAGGTGTCAATGGCAGGATGGAAGCTTGGGCGCTGATGCGTGAAGTTGTCGTGGGGATGAGGTGGGACGAGAATGTACCCCGCCGAAAGCGCGTCACCTCATCTTCGGCGTTTGAACGGTGTTTATGGTCGCCGTTGTTGCTGCTGCTTTCTCCCCTGCACTTCTAAAGGCTTTTTGAGACATTGACATGCTGAAAATGACACGTGAGATTCGAGGAAAACGTTCTGCACCAAGAAGTGAGACTTCCTCATTGTCGGTTCAACCTGCCAGCCGCTAATCGCTGCCTCGTCCTTTGTGACACAGCAGCCGCCAAGCTCAGAGTCTATTGACAACCTGCCACGTGCTTGCCACGTGCGTTGAACCTAATCCAACCCTCATGCTCCTCAAACATCACCAAACGTCACCAAAGGCCACCAAACATCACCATAGCCGTCTTACACTGTTGACAGACAATCAACAATGTCACCACCACGCATGCTTGCATGCTTCCGCAGGTGGATACTAGTGCCGGGTATAAGCTACGATGGAGCGGGTTTCCTTCCGCAATTCAGCCGCTCCAGCACGCATCACGGCACCAAACAGTCTCCGTTTCATTGGCGACTCCAGCTTACGGGTCCAGCATGGCACTTCCAAACCGATCAAGTTCTTTCCACATTCGTGTCTGTCTTTGCTGTTGGATTCTTAACATCGACCCGCCCAGCAGCAAAACGTCAGCATCGGAGTTCGGCGACCGGCAACAAGTATTACGACCGAGGTAGCTACACGAGCGAGGGCCGGATAACGACCAGCTAGCTCCGAAGAGTGCGCAGTCTATGGATGCGGCACAGAATCCTGCAACGATTGATTCTTCACTCCTGAATGAGGATGCCGGCCTCGAGAGCTTCATCGCCTGCACCTGCGGTGGAGGACGGATTTGCACCTGAACAACCCACCAAACATGTTGGAAACGAGAAAGAGGTGGACTCGGAACTGGGTCCGTCTGGCTCCATCCACGAAAGCGACGAGGATTCCATCTCTGTGCACTCACATGCCTCCACGGTGCCGACCATCGCCCAGGAAGAGAAGAATGGCACACGCCCTGTTGTGCTGACTCGTACGACGTCCGTTATCCCGGAAGCCGTTATCGTACCCCGTTCGCAACGTCGTGGCTTACTTGCACGCTTCGCCTTGATTCCTGAGGTTGAGAACCCCTACCATTACTCACGGAAGACGAAATGGCTTCTGACCTTCGTCATTGCCTTCTGCGCCATGGCTGGACCTATGGGTAGTGCCATCGTCATGCCTGTGCTGCAGGATATATCCATTGCGTTCAATGCGAGGCACGAGATCACCAACATGAGCGTTGCCGTGTACATGCTCAGCATGGCCATCTTCCCTCTATGGTGGTCGAGCTTCAGTGAGCGGCTTGGCAGGCGTACCATTTACATTACCAGCTTCGTTCTGTTCGTCGTCTTCGCCATCTTATCAGCCGTCTCTACCAACATCGCCATGCTCATCATCATGCGTGTGTTTTCGGGTGGTGCTGCGGCGTCGGTGCAGGCAGTGGGTGCCGGAACAATCGCAGACATCTGGGAAGTGCGCGAGCGTGGCAAGGCTATGGGCATCTTTTACCTCGGACCTCTCTGCGGACCGCTCTTTGCTCCCATCATTGGCGGTGCGCTTGGCCAGGGACTGGGATGGCGAAGCACGCAGTGGTTTCTAGTCATATATGGCTGCCTGACAGTCATCTCCATCATCTTTGCTCTGCCCGAGACGCTCGCAAGACCACTGGTAGTTGTGTCGGAAGCCAGACCAGACCTTACTCGAACCACCACACGTGCCTCCACCGTCGCTAAGACAAAATCAGTCCTGAGCCATCTCAACCAAATCTTTATACAGCCTCTCACCATCCTCGCTTGGCTGCGGTTTCCGCCCGTTCTGCTCTCGGTATACTATGCGAGTATCACATTTGGTGCCTTGTACATCCTGAACATCTCGATCCAAGCCACTTTCTCTGCGCAACCTTACGGGTTCTCCACACTCATTGTTGGACTGCTGTACATTCCAAACAGTGCTGGCTACCTTCTGGCGAGCGCATTCGGTGGGCGCTGGATAGACAACATTATGCACCGCGAGGCGAGAAAGGCAGGCAGATACGACGAGAAGGGTAAACTGGTGCTCAGACCAGAAGACCGTATGCGAGAGAACGCATGGATCGCAGCCATTCTGTGGCCTGGCGCGCTGATATGGTATGGTTGGACTGCTGAAAAAGGTGTCCTCTGGATCTGTCCGATGATCGCAAATTGTACGTTTCTCATTTCCCCTCCCTCCAACTTTGCTGATTTACTTCCCAGTCTTCTTCGGTGTCGGCTCCATGCTGATCTTCTCTCTTGTCTCCACTATGCTGACGGAGTTTATGCCAAAGCGTGCTGCTTCTGGCATTGCTCTTAATAATTTCCTCCGCAACATCCTCTCTTTCACCGGTGCTATGGTTGCAGAACCTATACTGAACGCTATTGGCAATGGCTGGCTGATGACGATTTTGGGCCTCTGGAGCATCATTACAGGTTTCATGGCGCTGGGTGCTATGCGGAAATGGGGCGCACAATGGCGGGTGAAGATGGTGGAAGAGCTGGGTTGAACGGGTGATTGTTTGCTCTTTCCTTTCCTGACGATCCACTTCTACACCTCTCACCTCCACAACAGCTGCAGTATCCTCATCTCACACAGATCTAAAAATTCGTCATGCCTTTCCGCGACCAGGATTGGGAGGATTTCCAGCGGGATTGCGATTTCTTCCCAGCCTATACCGACTATATTTATGGTCTCGACACACGCCCGGAGGTTGGAGACGAGCCAGGCCTACAACCGCAGCTCTATGACCCGCCACAAACGCGTCCGCAGCGCTTGTACGGTCTTTCTCAGTCTGCACAATACCTCGCCGCTTACGATCCGGTGCGTGATGTGGGCCGTGCATGTCCGCACACTACACAGTCTCCAAAGTCGACAGAGACGAAGCCTTACAAAGCTGCTGCTGTTTCGCCAACAGTCACTCGAGCTCTCTTGCAGATGTTTCCAGCGCAGCAACCTACGCCCTTGCTGAAACACGAGTCGTCGCTAGAGTCTCTCCTGCCAACGCCTACTCCAGCCCCGCGTACCTTACCCACGCCAGATCCGCCGATAGCATTGCTTCGCCCAGATGAGCTCATCACGAATCCTACATACTCCTCTATGCGGCGACACGAACTCGTCGCCGCCAACAAGAGAGTAAACCAAGCCTGGAGCGTCATCAATAGCGATGCTACGTCAGTGCAGAAGGCGGCTGCTACAACCTATATCCAGAACGTGTCGGACCTAGCAGCCAAAAAGCGACAAGAGTATCAAGATCATGAGCGCGCTGGCCTGGGATCTCGAGAAGCGGAAGCAGAGCGGGAGGTGGTACAGGAAAGCAAGCAACAAGAATATCAACGCCACGACAGCTTCGCAGAGTGGGGCCAACCGGCAGAGATGAACTCGGGGCCGCAAGCCGAACGGGGAGAAGGCCACGCATACGCTATTCACGAGATGTCCCAGCTCTCCGCATACGTACAGTCGCGCCTGTCACAGCTGTGGACCTGCACAGAAATTATCGCCTTGCAAGCTCTTCCCACCGATCAGACTCAACTCGAGATGCACCGACGGGCACAGCAGTTCTTGATAGCCTTCAAGCAGTCAGTCCCACCAAGAGGCAGACAGTGGGTCGATCTTGTCGTCGACAGGATGCTGCAGCTACGCAAACAGGGCGCAGACCCAACGACAGTCCTCGAAACGATGCCGACCGTGGAGGAGACGGATCTTCTAGACTCTTGAGGGGGAATACAGTATGCAGGAAGACGCGAGCTTAGCTTCTTCGAATACTCACTCCTTATCTAGCAGTACATCACACTCAGATACCAAGAATTAATGCAAAACAAAAGAATCAAAGTTTCTGCTACATTTCCCCATCCACATCGCCGGTTCATCTCCCACTCACCCCACAAACTGCAACGCACGTACATAGTCCATTACTCTCGCATCGTAAATCCTCTATCCCCGTACCCATACCCCGCATCCCAACCCACTCCACCAACCCAGCCCAGCCCAGCCCATCTTCCACGAACTCCGTAGTCCATACCCTACAAGCATGCATGTATTGCTTCGCTCAGCCTACTCGAGACGGTCCGTACCATGGCGTTGTAGCGCACGCTCTTTACGGGGCTTCTGGACGGGTGGTGGGCGTGGGTGTGCGTTGGCAGTGGGGAGGGAAGTGTGTGCGTGGTTGGAGTTGTGGGAGTGGGTGTGTGGAGGCTTAAGAAAGGGGCGGTGAAGTGGATGAATGCGAAACTGTTGATGGGGCGTTGAATGCTCAGATTGGACGCATGAAGACTCTAACCATTGTCTGGTGCCTTTGTCTTTGCCTTGCCAGCAAGCCCAGAACCGAAACCCCCAACTCCAACACCTCATCCCTCTCTCTCCCTAATCAAAAACAACACGCCTCCGCCCATCAACCCGCGCCCCTCTCTCCACCTCCTCCCCGCTCTCCCTCCACCCCGTTTCAACATCCCTCCCACCCCACACAACCCTCCTATCACTCTCGCTGCGACTCACGCTCTTAAACCCACTGAACGCCACATCGCGCCACCCCAGCTCCGCACAGCTCAACGTGCCCTTGAAGCGGCGACAGTCTGCACCCGTGAAGGTTATGTAGCCTAGCCCTTCTGCCTGTGTCGGGGTGGGTGAGGAGGCGGTGGGTTTCGGGGGCGGGAAGGAGGAGCCGGTTCGCGAGAGGGTTGGGGAGGGGGGTGGGGAGTCTGAGGAAGGGAAGTGGGGTTTTCGCGTGGTTGTGGGTG